>VICI01002286.1:0-17259 GCA_019593645.1 Akabosia matsudoensis | reverse complement strand
TCTTTTTGTTGGCAACCAATCATGCATTGAAAGCCATGTGAATGTAATTGCTGGAATTTCCAAGCATGTCAAATGTGAACGGATCTGCACTCGACCGTTTCTTTATCCACGATGGACCTGCATATGCAGGGGCTTGAGGAGGATGATAAACTTGAAGGCTCATGGTCTCATAACAGAAACACAGAAGATATTAAAAACAATAGTAAACAACTCAATTTATTGCTAATTGCAAAAGGAATGTTTAATATTTTACATGGTTTTACATTATTTCAGTTAGTTTTTAAGCTTGGAAATCACACTCTCAGCTTCGGATGCTAACAGTTCAGGCTCCCGTTTGTATCTTGCTGTGAGGCAATCGTAGTGAGGATTCTCTCGCCAGAATTTCAGAGCGTACGATTGAATTTCATGAAGCTCTTGAAGATCTTTCTCCAACGATTCTTCGCCGTTGTCAACTTTCAATTGGAGCTTCCGGTAAAGTCCTCTGGCCAAGTAGTGATGCAACATGCCTGCATAAAAAAAGACAAAAGTCATGTAAAAATGCCAAGCTTCGTATCAAAAAAAATAATACTTGTTTTTAAACGGCTTACCTCTTTCGTTTGAAAATCCTGGCGCCAAAATATTTTTGATTTTCATTAAATACCTACAAATCCTGATGAATTTCTCTACTTCCTCTCCAGACAGTTCCAGGATCCTTTCCATTTCCAGTCTCACAATGGCCATGGATGCCTCACTGATCACCCAATGATTAGGATGAACTTTAACCTCTTGACTGGCTTCAATAAAGTCTTCTAGAATGGTGACCACTGATTCCCCAGTCTCCTCTGCCTCCTCCTCAGCCATGTCACCTTCCTCGTACAAAGACTCAACAAAAGATCCTAAAAACTCTGGCCCCATTTTGTAGCCACACTGGTCACACTTCCAGTCCCCCTCGAGACCCTCCGGTAGCATGTAGCCTTGCCTACATTTGAAGCAAGTGACAGCTGCAGACATGACTCCAAAGTCGGACGGATCTGAGCACCGCTCACATTTGCAAATGAACTCGGCCCTCTCCCGGATCTTGTCTTGGCGCTTGTAAAATCCGTACTTGCTGTATTCATGGTTGTAGCAAACAGACAGCATTTCCCCTTGTTTGATATCCCTCACGGGACGGACCTTCATTGTAAACGAGGGGGAGTAGCTTATCGCCCAGGTACAGTTGGGAGTGCAGCTGTGACACATCAAAGAGTAAACCGGAAAGAGACACTCGCCGAAGGACGGGCTCCCGTCTTTCTTCTCAACTCGCTGGAAGGAGTAACTGTTGACGTTTATAATGCCCAGGATTCGCAGCCAGTCTGAGTCTTGGCCAAAGTCAGACAGGCCGAATGCCTCTTTGATTGCTGAGATGTCCGGAGTTGGAGTTAGCTTCAACTGAGTTTCCCACTGGAGCGTGAGCAACTGTTGCCACAGCTGAGGATTCTTGGATTTTATCAAAACACCGCGGATGATTGCGATTGCTTTGTAGCAAGGCTGGATGTCCAGTGCTGGAGGAAACTCAACTTGATTCTCGACGAAAAGAGGACACTCGTTCTGCTTGTGGAGGTCAATGTTATCACAGTTTGCCCCGCAGATTGGCCAGTTGCACGTCTCACAGCGATTGTTTTCGTTGCCATCGTTCATAACGACACAACAGCCAAGACAGAGGGGCGTCGAGTAGTCCTGGACGAGATCTGCACTGGGTCCGAAAAACGCTGGGGTATCGTCGAAAAGAAGCTGACCCACGGGAAGGTCATGTTTAGCAGTCAGGTACAGGCCAAATGACGGATCTCCGGCGAGGACGTACGGACTGTGCTCCAGGGCCTTGTGGACTAACGAAATGTCACCTTTATCAGTGTCAGGTGACGTTTTTGAAGAGCTTATGTCCAGCGTTCGCACCTCGTTGACATCCATGTCGGACAGGTTATCTTGGGAGGACTGGAGTGACTTGTTGAACTGTTTGTTACCCATGTGGTGTCCAATCTAAATAATTCATGAGGGGCAACGAGATACATTTTTGGTGCATTAAAAAGCGTGCGTGGTGGGTGTTTGGTATACACGTCCAGTCAGCTGAAGCATATGTATACAAAAATCAAAGTTGTCCAGATTCCAGGCGTGTTTTCTTCTTTCTTTCACACGAAAAAAAAAAAAATGTTTGCGTTGTTTTCAGATTTGAAATGAAGATAAGAAGACGACGACTAGCCTTTTCCTCACAAGATTCTGTTGTTGCTGTCGAGGTGTCCATTCGTTGGGATCATGCTAGGAGTGAAATCTGTGTAAGTTGACAGTTTTTATTAATGACATTAAGTACAGCTCGTGAGTCAGCTTGCAAACAAGGCTGAGTAAATAAATGTTTAGTAAGCTGGTTATCTTGGATTCTAAATATGAGCAAAGGCGTATCTCTCTGCCCAGTATTATTTTTGTGTGAGTCATTGTTAGGTGGCTAGACACTAAATTGGATTAAGTGAAGCCTCTCAAACATGCCCTTTTTCTCTTTTGTGTTTTTCTGGTTGCCAGGACCTTGACAGCTTGAGCTAGTTCTGGTGCACAACAGTCATTCATTATCTTGTCTAGTTTGGACCTTTGTCAAGAATGCACACATCATCCGAGCTGGACTAAAGTTATCAAGTTGTTGTCAAGTTAAAGTTGTCGCGATGGAATCTTTTGGAAACCTCTTGCTTTTTTGGAAACTTGTCGTCGTAGTGACATTTTTTGTTCCATGGACAAGTTCGCTTGGAGATGATGAAGGTCACTGTGTCATGTATGATTATTGCGGGGCGTCGCCCGTCGCTGGAGACTACAACTGTGTTTACAACGGGCCGCCAAAGAAATTAGATCCGAGAGATGTACGAAGTTTACGCGAGACTTGTCCAGAGCTGGTGGACAAGTACGGGGATAAGCTGTGTTGTGCTGGAACTCAACTGGGTGCCCTGAAAACGAATTTGGACATGCCAAAAGGTTTGATAAGCCGGTGTCCGAGTTGTTTCTACAACTTTCGCCAAGTATTTTGTGAAATTGCTTGTAGCCCGAGGCAGTCCTTCTTTATGAACGTCACCAAAAGCATCAACAGCACGGATAAGGAGAAACCTGGCCAAAAGTCTGTGACCGAGCTGAATTTGTTTATTAGCGATACCTATGTCCAGACTACCTATGACAGTTGTAAAAGCGTCATGATGAGCTCAACCAATCAACCAGCAATGAGTGTAATTTCATTACTTTTAAATTTTTCCTCCTTAGGGGCGATCCATTAATTACGTAGAAGGATTTAGAGCGGGAGGGGTCTGAAAACTGTATAAAACAGCGTGACCAAGGGGGTGGGCGTTTAAAAAAACAGCGTTGTTTGGACGTAATTTACGGTTTAGCCCCTATTCAGTATTTCTACAGTCGCTAATTTATACTTATAAATATTTTGCAGTTGCTTTGCGGGGCATGGGGGGCTTTAAATTGTACTCCTCATCGGTGGTTTGATTACATGGGAAGCACAACCAACGGATTCAGTCCGTTTGACATATTTTACCAGTATTCGTATCCAAACTATACAGGACCGTTCAAGCCTTATCAGCCAGACCATTCTTTCAGGTGTAGCGAACAAATTAATGTAAGCCAATCAGTTTTTTTAATACCAACAAAATTTTTTACTAAAGTTAAGTACAATTGATAAAAATATTTATGTATTTTTTTTAGAATGGAACGTCACGGTGCGGTTGTGTCGACTGTGAAGAGTCGTGTCCAGTGCCGAAGCCATTTCCACCGCTCCATCCTCCCTCTTGGAAGCTCTTTGATGTGGATGGAGTGACAGTGATAATGGGCATTATTTGTTTCTTTGGAAACATTTTGATTGCAGTTTTGGTGATGGTCTTTTCTCCGGAAGAAAGCTGTCCAGGAAGGAATACGGCGGAAGGGGCTCAAGATGTTCCAGACAGTCCGAGAAATGCAAACAACAGTGCACCTCATGGCAATAATAATCATCACGATCCTAACCGACTACTTCCGCATGGGGACGTCCTTGCCATGTATCCGTTAGCTTCGTCGAGCTTGTACCACAGTTTGCAGCAGTCAATCAAAAAGTTATTCAAAGTGATTGGCAGGGGATGTGGAGCTCATCCGTATGTGACCTTGACAATCCTACTCATACCAGTTGCCTTGACGACATCTCTGTTCACGTCATTTTTCAAAATTACTGTTGATCCGGTGGAGCTCTGGGCGTCACCGCATTCCCGAACTCGTCAAGAGAAAGCCTTCTTTGATGAACACTTTGAGCCATTCTTCCGCACCGAGCAGGTTATAATTACCTCCAGCAATCCGCCATTTTCCAGAAACACCTCAACTGGAACGGAGCAAACGTTTGGACCAATTCTCGAGCAAAGTTTTCTCGAACTCATTTCACGACTTCAAAGTGATATTGAGTCTTTGAACAAAGGACTGCTGGGGAACATCTGTTTAATGCCATTGGAAACGGACTGCACTATTTTCAGCTTGATGGAGTACTGGCAGAATAATTCCACGCTGCTTAATGTGACGGCTGATGGTGACACTTATCTTGACCATTTCTTGTTCTGTGCGAAAAACCCGGCAAGTCCCCAGGACAGTACGAATCTTGGACAGTCTTGTCAAGGGCGTTATGGAGGACCAGTGGATCCCATGCTGGTCTTGGGCGGCATACCACATCGTACGGTGGACGACTTTGTTCTTGCCAACTCAACAGTTTTGACGTTTGTCGTGCGAAATCATCTCGAGGAAGAGGACAACGAGCTGGCGAAGGTTTGGGAGTCATCCTTTGTCAGTTTTATGGCCAACTGGTCGGCTGTGAACGAACCGCTGTGGAATATTTCGGTTGCCTACAATTCAGAACGCAGTGTTCAAGATGAGCTGTCCCGTGAGAGTAACACGGAAAAGTGGACAATACTCATAAGTTATATTTCCATGTTTATTTACATCGCGATGAGTCTCGGATTCGGACAGTACTTCGTCGACCTTTTCAATAGCTGCAGTTGGCGGCGGTATTTTTGGTGGGACCAGCTCAATCGTCGCCACAGCTGTACCGCTGAAGAAACTGGTGTCCCAGCAGACGCGCCCACAGTTTCCACGACTATTCCGACAACTGCCCAGCAATGTTTACCCCGACTTTTGCTGAGTTTGGCGGGCGTGTTTCTCGTTTTGCTGTCAGTTGCGGCGAGCATTGGACTCTTTTCTTTTTGTGGTGTCCCTGCGACATTGATTGTGATGGAAGTGGTCCCGTTTTTGGTGTTGGCAGTTGGAGTTGACAATATTTTCATTATTGTGCAAACCTATGACCGTGAGTACTCTGGAAGCTCCATGTCCATTCCAGACAGGATAGGTCATTTGATGGGTGACATCGGACCAAGCTTACTTATAACTGTCACTTCTGAATCGGTGTGCTTCCTGATCGGAGGATTGGTCGCTAAAATGCCAGCGGTTGAAATTTTTGCATATTACTCGGCGGTAGCCTTAATTGTAGACTTTCTCTTGCAAGTCACCGTTTTCCTCGGAGTGTTTGCGATTTGTGAGTCTCTCTCGCACAGGAAGTCAGCCGTGGAGGAGGATTCTTCACAATTGATAGTAGACAATGATTCAGAGCCGTCCACATCATCCCCAGCCCAGTCACCGACAAGGTCGAGGAATAACTCACGAAGGTCGTCGGCTGGGAAAAGTTGTACTAAAACGCCCGGGATTATCCAATCTATTTTCACATACTGCTATGCACCTCTTATCCTCAGCTGCAAATGGATGCGGATGGGGATTTTGATGGCGTTTTGGTCGTGGCTTTGTCTGAGCATTTCGTTAATTCATCGTGTCGATGTGGGGCTTGACCAAAAGCTGAGCATGCCGAGTGACTCGTACGTCTTGAAGTATTTCAAGTAAGTTTTTGCTTTAATAACTGTTTCTTAAAAAATTCAAGAAAATGTGACTAATTACAAAATATTTGTTTTTACAGTGCATTATCAGAGTATTTGGAAGTGGGCCCACCAGTTTACTTTGTCCTGGCGTCGAATAAATCCTTGTCGCCTTCCTTGACTGCGCCCTACATTCAAGATGAAATTTCCGAGAGCGGATTCCCAGACTCGCTCGTCTCTCAGATCTTCTCAGCGTCCAAGATTTCAAACGAGTCTTTCATAGCCAAACCGGCTTCTAGCTGGCTCGATGACTTCATTGACTGGTCGAGTAATGAAAATTGCTGTAGGGAAACTGCAAATGGATCTTTTTGTCCCAATTCGGACTCATCGTGCGACCCGTGCAATATCAGTGTGACGAATTCCAAGCTGAATCCTTCCGACTTTCGTCACTATTTGCCTTTTTTCCTTGAAGACATTCCTTCTGACGTGTGCCCCAAGGCCGGCCATGCGGCTTACAACAATGCAGTCACGCTAGAACAAATTCGAAACAAAACGGAAGTTAGTGCAAGCTACTTCATGACGTACCACACCGTCCTTAAGACCTCCCACGACTACGTGGACGCCCTGAAACAAGCTCAATTCCTCAGTGCCAACATAACAAAGACTTTGAATTACGAGTTTACCGTATTCCCTTACTCTGTCTTCTACGTCTTTTATGAACAGTACCTTGACACGTGGCGCCAGGTTGGGTGGAACTTGGGACTAGGCCTTGTCGGAGTCACGCTCGTTGTCTTCCTCGGAACGTTTTCAAAACGAGAGACCCTCCTCGTTCTCATCACGATTCTAAGCATAATCACAAACTTGATCGGAATGATGTACATATTTGGCATCAGTTTGAATGCGCTGAGTTTGGTGAATCTAGTCATGGCTGTGGGGATTTCCGTTGAATTTTGTGTGCACATTGTGTGTGCCTATTCCCGGGTCAAGTCCTCAGACAGTCAGCTCTCCAACCTGGAGAAGTCCAAGATTGTATTGGGGAGCGTGGGCAGTTCCGTTTTCTCTGGAATCACACTCACAAAGATTTGCGGGATTCTTGTGCTGGGTTTTGCGAAAACGAAAATATTTGAGATTTTCTACTTCAGAATGTACTTGCTCATTGTTACGATTGGGGCGGCTCATGGGCTCTGCTTTCTTCCAGTCTTGATGAGCTTTGTGGGCGGTGGGCAAAGAAAGGTGTAAGAGGCAAGTGTGATTGTGTTACTCAGAGACTTGTTTTATACAACGATTACATTTACTTAAACAACCTCTAGATTAGTCTATGCGTTTTAAAACAATCAATAATAGTCTGTATTATTCATTTTTATTATTATTTTGTTTTGTTTCATGTTAACACGATGTTTTATCTCAAGTTTAGTAAGATTAGTAAGGAATGACTTATTTTGAACTGATTTAGCAATAATAATAATAAAAAGTATATATTGTAAGGCTTGTTACTTGTGTGTTATCAACATATATGTATGGGAAAAAAATTAAAAGCGTGTGCAATAAACGTTCTCTGTAAACCTAATATAAGCCTACATGTAGCAACAAAGAATTCTGGATCTTAACACGTTTTTTTGTTTAAAAAGTACACTGCTGCATGATTTCCATACTTGATTCTGTGGTCAGCAACACCTGAACGAAGTAGTCTGTTGCGCATGCACACGGTGTTCTTACTTTCGAATTGTGGCAATAAGATTCAAAGTTTCAAATATAGGTCACAATGCAAAAAAATCGCTATATAAAAGTCGTCAAGTTGTAGCTCACCTACGTGTCCTTCATTGCAGGTTAATTTTGAAGCAGTTTCGTTTTCAAAATACCTGCGCCCTCGAAGATAGCAGACAAAATCTAGGAAGAGATTTGTTACTTTTTTGTATATAGCGTGCTATTCATCCATAAGCAACTTGTTCGGGCCCTGTGTATAGATATGTAAAGAGTTGCATCTTTTTGAGCATTAAAAATGTGCAAAAATTGCGTAACCTTTGGCTCATTATACGATAAGTTTATGTCATTGACTCGCCTCAATATGTCACGGAAGATATGTCCCTCTCCTGACCATTACTTGGGGTCACTCATTTATCTCGAACCCTTGAGTGAGTCAGTATCTCCTTTTTTCAACTGAGAAGATGGAGGCAACAATTTGATACATTTTTAAATCAATAACGTCAACTCCATCATGGCAGTTAGGTTTTTAGTAAAACAGTTTCAGAACATAACACGCCCATTTCTGCCTGTGCTATGGGTACCCTTGGTTTACACTATTCTAGCGTCCTTTGGTCTCATTTTGAATTTCTGGACTACTGGAGACATGGTCCAGGATGAACGATTTCATAAAGAGGGTGACTCGTCTGAGACGTATGACTTCATTGTTGTCGGGGCGGGTAGCGCAGGGGGATTGGTGGCAAACAGACTGAGTAAAAAGTACAAAGTTATTCTTTTGGAGGCTGGAGGGGAGCCGAACCCTTTGCAGGTTAGTGTGATTATATGACTTTTCATAAATTTTTTTGCACGGGAAGTTTGACTGGATGAGCTATTGTGTATGGTCCGCAGTTTATTCCAGGATTTTCAGTGTTTTGTATCAACTACCCGGAAACGGACTGGATGCATAAAACAGTTCCGCAAAAGTATGGCAGTTTAAACAGCGTGAATCAACAGTCGAGTTGGTCTGCTGGGAAAACGCTGGGTGGAACGGGAACTTTGAACCTGATGGTGCATTTGAGGGGCCACAAGAAAGATTTTGACAACTGGGGAAAAATCTTGAATGACCCCAGTTGGAGCTGGGAAGGCGTTTTACCCTTTTTCAAGAGTTACGAAGACTACGAGGAAGGAGGACATCGTATGACCAAGCACAAAGCCTTTGTTCTTCCGAAGGGAAGCCATACTAAAAAAAGACTCATGAACCAATTTAATTTTTCTGTTTACAGAGGATTATCACGGATTTGGCGGGGATCTTCGTGTGGAAACGCCTGACTATGTAGGACTCGGTCCAGAATTTATCAGGGCGGGAGGGGAGTTTGGATACCCCAATTGTGATCTAAATGCCCCATTCACCGAAGGATTTGATACTATCAAGTACCCTATCAAACATGGCGTCCGGCAGAGCAGTTACAAGGCATTCATAGAGCCGATCCGACACACACGCAGGAATTTAGTCATACGAAAATTTGCCCATGTAAACCGTGTGCTGATCCGTGATGGGAATGTCGCGTATGGCGTGGAATACGACAGATTTGGAACAACAAGACAAGTTTTTGCGTCCAAAGAAGTTATCATCTCAGCCGGGACTGTAAATACGCCAAAGCTGCTAATGTTGTCAGGTATCGGACCGAGGTCGCACTTGCAGTCGCACGGAATCCCAGTAATCTCTGATCTTCCTGTTGGAGACAATCTTCAAGATCACGTTGCAGCTTACATGGGGCCATACTTTGTCAACAAGCCTAGAACAATTCTGTTAGACAGAGATCTTACTCCATCAGCGTTCGTCCAGTGGTTCTTGGGAGGAAGAGGAATCCTTTCTTCGACTGGTGTTCATGCCACAGGAATTCTCTCATCATCTTTGGCAAAGGGCCGAGGAGAGGGTGACTGGCCCGATATTCAGTACTTCCTTTTCGGATTTTCCGTATTTAAAAACTTCGCGGACACTTTTGCGCACGGATTTGGATTGACCAAAGACGAGCAGCATAAATTCTGGGATCATGGAATCAACAAAGAGTCGATGCTTGTCGGTGTCAGTGGAGCTCGCCCTTATTCCAGGGGGTTTGTTAGGCTTGGAGGGCCGAGTCCTTATGATGCACCCATAATTGACCCAAGATATTTTACCGACGAGGGAGACCAAGACTTGCTCAGCATTGTTGAGGGCATCAAAATCTTAAACTTGCTAATAGAAAACAGTACTGCGCTGGGAAAAGAACTTGGGGCAACGTACACAACACAAAGGCTCCCAGGCTGTGAACACCTTACGTTTAGATCCGATGAGTACTGGGAGTGTTACGTGAGGAGATACACAGGTATATATAAAATAACATGGGATTTCTATAATAATTAAGATAAAAAGCGATGATATCATTTAATTGTAAATGCCTTTTAACATATTCGGTTTTAGTCACGCTACATCATCCTGTTGGAACAGCGTCATTGGGTACTGTGGTGGATACACAATTGAAGGTTATCGGTGTTGACAATTTAAGGGTAATGGACTGCTCGGTGGAGCCTGTGCTCGTAGTCACCAACACTCAAGCCAGTGCTTTGATGATTGGGGAAAAAGGGGCTGACATGGTCTTAAAATATTGGCTGCAAAAGGAAGAGGAAGAGAAATTCAGAAAGTCAAAGTACGGACCACCCAATTACAAGCCAGCCCCACCACTGACGAAATTTCCAAGCGGGAATGAGTACGGTGCCCCAACCGACACGAAATACGGAGCACCTCCGCCGAAACAGTTTCCACAGAAGACTCAGTACGGAGCACCGGAACCAGTTAAAGTTCACTACAGTAAAAATACGTCCCCTACGAAGTACCAATACGAGGCTCCGTCACCACCAAGTTTTCCTAACGAAGCTGTAGTGCAATACGGCGCACCCCCACCAACGTCGACAAAGAAGCCTGAAATCCAATATGGCCCACCTTTAACTCCTCCGCAGCCCTCCCACCTCCAAAAGCAGTACGGCGCTCCGCCGACAACTTCGTCAGCCATTCCCGACTCATTACGCTTTGAGCTTCCTCCTCAAGCCCTTGCATATGCAGGTCCGTCGTGGATAAAGAAACGGTCGAGTGCAGATCCGTTCACATTTGACAAGATTGGAAATTCCAGCAATTACATTCACATGGCTTTCAATGCATGAGTCACGCACGTATGACCAAAAAAGCTGACACTTTAGTCAGTTTCTTCTGTATATATTTTGTTGCTACAAGTTTGTTATTATTTTTGGAAAAATTTCGCAGAAAAGTAGTATTGATTGTGTTATAATAATGTGAAATAAATTCGTTATAAATATATGTTGACGCCAATTGATTCATGGCTCGTGCATGGGGATCAATCGAGAAGCTGCTGCATCGCGAATGGGCTTCAACAGTGCCGGTTTCAAAGATATTTTCAGCATGTGTAAAATTTTGCTTTCGATCGCATCGCTACAGTCGACGAAATCACAAAGTCCTCCAGAATTTTCAGCCATTCCTTTGATGAAATCACGATTGACTCCGTGTCCAATGCCCAGCGCGAAATTACGTGAATGTTTGACCTTAGATTTGACCATGTTCAAAATATCACTCCAGCCCATGGCCTACGCAGACATCAATGAAAAGGAAAAAGGATTATCATGTCATCACAAAAGATCATGATAAAATTATGTTATCGAAATGGATAAAGCTTTGATTACTTGCTCAGATTGGACACATCCGTCTGTGATTGTGAATATTTGTGTTAAGTAGCCAGGTTTTTGACGGCTTTCGTAGATAAACTGAAGCGGCTCGTATATATTGTCGTCATATCCCAGTCTCCACAGCCCTATATAATTTTAGTCTATTGTAGTCTTCATTGTACATTGTAAGTCAACGTCTCTGCTTACCTGGAATCGCGTTTCTAGCCTCTTCCAAAGTTCGCTGTCCGTATTTGACCGACTCTGGAAAAACTTTCGTATACTTCTCATCAAAAGCGATTATGTTGAAGTAACAATCCTCCGGAAGTGACTGCAGAAACAATGTCAGCGCACGAGAAGCAAGTTGAGATGGTTTCCCATGCATGGATCCGGACACATCAAGTAAAAAGTAAAATTCAAATTTTTGGTCATCCAGTTTTGCCGTTGGGAGCAGAAAGTTATTCCTGATTGGAACAAGTCCACAATCCACCTCTTTGAAGTCGTTAGTTGGAGACATTTTACTAAAATGTTTATACGATAAGAATTAAGATATAAGCCAGTTTACAGCAACTCTATCGGTCTGACACAGACTGTGGAGAAAAGAGACGTAGGAAAACGACAACCTGTTCGGATGAATAAGTCAGCGATGATCAGCAACTCGTCATGCCAGACATGCCAAACCCACAGAAATACGATACGTCTCACGGTGTGTTTAATACTCAAATCTTATCCTTTCCATTATCCAATCCTTTTAACTTGTGTGCTTTAGAGAGTAATATTTGTTACGTTTAAAAACGTTTTTAAGCTTACCAGCTAAATTACCCGTCATAAAAGTGACATCTTCATCTTCCTTATCCACTTTCCTCTATCGAATTCCCGTTTCCCTTCCTCCTCCCTTTTCCTCTCATTGTATTAAGAAAAAAACAGTTATGCAAACTAGATATTTAAAGTAGCTTCAAAATGAATAAAATGACCGTTATGTCCAGTCAATAGATTTCTATTTATTAGTCTAATGTCCAGCCTATTTTATTTTCCCATTCCAACGAACTACGTGTAAGTGTTAATGATTTTGCTGTAATAAATGAGTTGAAGTTGTTAAAGCGAATGAATTCATTGCTCGGGCATAAATATGACATGACTAATATTTACACCTCATTTAGTCATTAGCCTGGCTGGTATGGTTATGCAATGGTAACCTCTGAGGGGATCATGAGATTCTAGTGCAGCTTCCATGCAACAAAGCAGCAAGTAATCACAGAGAGGAGTTAGTTACTTGTCCAGTATCCGATACTCGAATAGACCTTTCGATCTTTCAAAGCATAGCTTCATAACAAGACAATATTTATATTTACTAAAATATTTTTCGGAACTAACAAGTAATTGTCCAAGTTTTCGTTCTTTAGTCATACGCAATAAAATACACAATGCTATTTATGGTGCAGGCATAGCTATTCAAAGTACAAGGTACCTACTTGTTGAGATGGCTTAATGCAGGGGGAAAATGGAAAGTTACTTGGTCTACGCACATAGTTCGCGTGTTCATGAACAGCATGCGTGCATCGACCTTTTTCCAGTTGAAAGTTAATGTTGAAACCATTTTTATCCCTTCCAAATCATAAGCAAACCAACAGAAATATATGATTGAACTCTTCATCGGCCTTGTGAATTATGTAACGCGAGACAGTTTTTTTTTTTAAATTTAGTAGCATGTCGGTGATTTATCTTGCGCACGCGCAAATGTTTCCTTTCATTTGTTCAGAAAAAAATATAAGTTATGTTAACTAGATATTTAGAGTAACTTCAAAATGTATAAAATGAGCGGTATGTCCAGTTCAGGTTCACATTCCAACGCACTACGTGTAAGTGAGTGACATATTACTTGGTTGTTTTCAAACATTTCATTGCCAAGGGTTACAGGGACAAAAGTCAAATCCGAATCCATGTGGAGGTCATGGAGGGCGTAACTGTTAGTGTGGTCTTGCTCCTTGGAGCTTTAACTTCTGCAACTGAGGGGACTCCAACGGGGAATGATGTAGTGGCGCATGATAGTCGCCAGGGAATTGATCAAGGCGACGGAATTAAGGAAGGAGCTATTTTATTGGAGAAAAATATCATCGACCTTAGTGACGCAGCGAAAACGAATGTCGGTACAGAGCGAATTCCGGGAAATGCTAATACGACTCAGGACAGAATAAAAACCATTGTTGGAACTACAAAAACAACCGAGAGAAACTCTGGGAGGTCAGTTCGTATTTATCCTAGCAGACAACGACGTTGGAATGGATGTGGTCACATAGGGCTCTATTGCCCAAACAAATATAAAAAACGTAAACATAAACCAGCAAAAAAGCTGCGCGGTCATGAACATGTATATTCATAGAATAAATCATTTGAATAGTATTTTAAAATTATTCCTGTGTTTAAATTTTAAAATAAACTCTACTCACCTTTTCACGAACGTTATTTTATTAAGCATTGCGGCAGTGGTGTTCAGGCATCCGGCATCCGACTGTAGCCTGGCATCCAGGCATCCGACCCTAGCTCTGGCATCCAGGCATCCGGCATCCAACCCAAGCTCTGGCATCCGACCCTAGCTCTGGCATCCGACCCTAGCTCTGGCATCCAGGCATCCAACCCAAGCTCTGGCATCCAGGCATCCGGCATCCGACCCTAGCTCTGGCATCAAGGCATCCGGCATCCGACCCTAGCTCTGGCATCAAGGCATCCAGGCATCCGGCATCCGGATGCCTGAACACCTCTGCATTGCGGTAGCAAATCTTAATGAGAAGCAGTCTATCGTGTTTCCGGACTTCCGGATCCCAAAACTCACGCGTCCTGTGGTAACTCCCCTAAGATAGGCCCTATTGGCTCCAAACTTGGTGTACTGGTTTGCCAGGACCTAGGGGAAAGCTGTATACTCTTTGGGCCCAATTGGTAAGGTCCTGCAGGTTCTCACATGTGCCCAAATTCATTTTTTTATCCTCTTTTCAGGCCACTGCCTCCGCCGGTCCTGTAGCTTTCACAGCTGCAGCCAAAGTGGAGCCCAGGTCAACTCTCATATCCCCAATTTTGATAGTACAAAAGGGCAAATATTTGACCGGTGCGGTGGTGTGAATGATGTGAAGCTCATTTTTTCATTGCCGAAAAATGGAGTTGTTTTTTATTCGGAATTTTGTACTGTAAAAAACATTACAAAAAAAGCGATACTTTCTCTCGTTCTTTAGACACTGTTTTTTATCACATTGATTTAAGCATGACTAAAACAGTTAAATAGTTTTTGTACCAGTTAAACTTTCTATGACACTTGATAATTAGTTAAAGCTAGATACAAAATGTCTGACTAAGGGAGCCTAGTTGGGTGGCACCTTCAAAAAATTTGCATTCGAGTTGTCATAGCTCTCAACGTGGACTGACCGCGACCGTGACGACGAGCCCTGTAACTGGGATGAATGGTATTCTGACAGGTCACTCATTCCACTGGCCGACGTGTTTGCGAAAACTTCAGCCAGTCGCCGTTCTAAACGATAAACAACATTAAAAACGGGAAATTTCGTCATTTAAAAATAAACTTTTGGAATTAAATTGACTGTAATCATGGCAACTCACGCTGGAGAACCCTGGCTTCCTGCTTTGTAGACAAGGCGTACGCCAACACATAAAATATGAGGGGCACTGCGGCCACAACGCCAAAGCCGATATGGAGCCAAAACTCCGTTTTCCGCTCAGGTACACACTGGAACAGTTCACTCCAAAGTTCCCGGGTGATATTCATCGTGTCGACGACATCGATGCAGATATTCTCCCCGTAGAGCTCTCCAATTTCCATGTATTTCGCATTCATCTTGTCGTATTTGGCTTTGCAAAGGTCACACACAACGGTTTCATTGTGCCTGGTGGAGTTATCATCAAGCCAGTCGTCGAAACAGGACTTGACGTCCATAAAGTCGAGGTCAAACTGGATCACTTCCTCGGTAAACTTGTTTGTTAGAGAGCCATTCGGGTATGTTCGGAAACAGGCTGAAAAATATTATCCAAAAAATTATGTCAATGTCACTTTGAAATTGTTAAATAACCAGTTAAACAATGTAATTCAGGTTAATTTGTGTTTATACGGCTTACAATTACACTTCCCCTTTCCCCACAAGTCTTGGACGTATCTCAAAGCGTCACTGACGATCTCAACGCGGTCCAAGTTGGTAAAGTATTCTTTGCACTGGTTCCCGGTTTCGTCAGTCTTGGCGAGGAACTCTCGATGGGTTTCCAGTACTTTGAGGTACTTCTCCACACACCACTCGCACAAATGAATCGGCCGGGCGTTGGTCACCGAGCAGAGGGTGAAGTTGGAGATGGCAGACCCAAACAAATTGATTATTTTACGGCATACGTCGCTGGGCGTAATTATGTCGTCAATGGAATCTCCAAGTTTTGTGCTTTCAGGAGAGAACACGCTGCTGTCCGTCTCGTCATTGAAAATATCATCTCCAATCGACCAAGAGACGCTAAAAATACTTCAAATGAGACGAGAGAATAATTACCATGAATAAAATGATGGATCATTTTACGCAAAATTTTGTCAATTTAAAAGTGTTTACCTTAGGAATACAATTAGAATTGGTGATAACTTCATCGTAGGCGTTGTTTACGACACGGTAAAGCGGAAAGCAACAAATTGCCAAGTTGCCATTCGCAGTACACCCACTCATTCACATACCCACTTTCAAGAATCTTTACGACTGACTCATTCAAAAGATGAGACAAATTAAGACATCTGTACTGGGTAGTACTGTGAATGATGTCATGCACTTGCATTAGAACTTACTGAGCTTACTAAATTGGAACAAGAGAAATAATGTTACATATTTGTTTGGATGTTCAAAGTCATAACCACATGACAAGAAAACAGCGTAAACAAGAAGAATACGAGCAGCTCAGCTGTGTACCAGCTGTCACGATTAGAACTGAAAGAAGCTGTTCTAAACGTGCACCAAAACTTTCACTCATATTCAAAATACATACTGACAGTGCTCGTTGTTTTGACAGTTTGCAAATAATTAGTTTGGTAACTGGATTGGCTAGAGCATGTGATACCGTTTGTGCAACAAGCAAACCAGTTTGCCAAGGCAAATAGTTTTTTTTAATGTTAAATTTTTGCCAACTGTACATCTCTTCCAACTAATTGTAACAGGTAACTAAACAAATTCTTTTACTTTCTTGAAAACTTGTAAAGTGTTTTTAAATGTTGGTGGCTTCGTTTCTTATACTCTTTCAGTTCCCAGCCCCAGAGTCGTCATGGAATCCGAGCTGGAAAAGTTTCGACGTAGAAAGCACCGGGAGCAGAAGACCGCTGAGATCAAAGACAAACTCAAGACAACTGCAAACTCTTGGGTGTCGTCTTTTTACAACGCCCTCCTTCCAAACTGGAACGACACCGGGGAAGACAGCCAACAAGATTTATCCTCATCGGACAACCCTGAAATCTCTGAAAGCTCTTTACCACAACCAAACAAATGGCTCATGTACCTTGTCATCTTTTTCAGATTCTTGGCATGGCTGCTAGTCTACATTGGATTCCTTAAAGTTGGCTTTGGAGCTGTATTCTTTACCATTTCCCTCCTCATTTTTATCTACTGGAACACGCGGAAGAGTCGGCGAAAAGGCGAAATGAGTGCGTACTCGGTATTCAACAAAGATTGTCAATCAATCGACGGAACTCTAAAGGCTGAACATTTAGAAAAACAGTTGTTGTACAGAAGTTAAAAGAAATTTGTATCTTGTGACTGTTCCAAGGAAAAGGGTGGGTGTCGTATTTTTATAAAATGTTTGCAAGAAAACGTACTCTACATTGGATTTTCTCTGTCAAATATGCTAAAACCAACCAATGTAGAGTACATTTTCTTGATTTTTTATTTTGTGCGGCATTCCCCCTTTTCGTAGAGATAGTCACAAATAAATTAAATAAATAAATAAATAGCCTATTTTTTCCTTGTTGCATCATCCGAGA
>VICI01002285.1:0-17260 GCA_019593645.1 Akabosia matsudoensis | reverse complement strand
GTGAATGGAGAAAATCAAAATATGCCTTCCAATTTTCTTGAAGCCGAGACTATTAGACTGATACATAGAAATCTAGTTCGTTACTATGGTAAATTATAGTGGATATATTTTTCCTTGACGATGTCATTATCGGAAATCGTTGCCTTGAAAACCGCATAGTATAGCATAGGCCAAGATTATGTAAGTGTATGTGCGACCTCTCGCAAAATAGATTAGCTACGCCAGCGCAGAATAAACCGAATGACTTCTTTTTAACAAAGTATTTCGAAAAGGTAGAACATTTTCCGAATAAAAACAAATGGTTGAAAAAGGGGAAAAAGGGTGGCTTCGATAATGTAAGGAATGAGATGCCGGCTGTAATACGGGACGACAGCTGTAACAGGCAGAAATACGGCACCTACCTGTGAATTCAATGGGAAGTCAGAGTGATGCAACCCTGATATATCTTTCCGCAACATGCATTCATATTTCATACTCATAATTTTTAATGGATAAAATACATACAAGTTCATGCTGGAAAAACTGACCCACAAAATCCAATTGTTTACTTACTCCTTTCTCGTTCAGGTATGGTCAACTTATTCAGTAAGCTGTTTCAGTTCGTACATCGCTTCACTCGCCGTGCAAAAAGTATTAAAAAGACAAGCTTGTTTTTGCACAACACAACATTAGTTTGTGGTTTTACACTAATGCTCTTACTAGCAACTATCGGTTTGAATATTTTTCCATAACAATTTTTCCCACCAGGTTTTGGCGTGGACAGGTCGTTCAACCAGAGCCGAAGCCTTGTCACTGCTTTAATGCGCGGAAGTGTAAGCTGTTTCAGTTCGTACATCGCTTCACTCGCCGTGCAAAAAGTATTAGACAAGCTTGTTTTTGCACAACACAACATTAGTTTGTGGTTTTACACTAATGCTCTTACTAGCAACTATGTATCGGTTTGAATATTTTTCCATAACAATTTTTCCCACCAGGTTTTGGCGTGGACAGGTCGTTCAACCAGAGCCGAAGCCTTGTCACTGCTTTAATGCGCGGAAGGCTATTCAATGTTGTCGGTATTGATTAGACGAGCAGTTTATTATAAATCAATACTTTGTAGTTATACTGAGCTTTCCTTTTTCAAACGCGTTCTAACAACCGTTCCTCCTTTTCTGTAATACAGCTAATCAGAGACTTTGCAATTTGGTAGGCTACCTTTGTACTCGGCGTCCTGATTGTTATTCCTTTTGAATACGAACAAGCTCGCTGATAAAAGAGAAAAAAGCGCCTATCAAAGGCACAAATCTGCCGGATGCATTGTGTGAGCAAAATGTTAAAAGCTTTCAAGCTCCAGGGTAAATCTAGACAAGGCCCATATACATACAATCCAGGAGCCAAAGCATTGCATAACGTGTTAAAACCAACAAACAAATGAATAAAAATTGGGACAGATGAATCCCTCCATTTGCTGAGATTCTTTGATATCAATTTATCCATGATTCCTACGGTATTTCTAATTCCTAAAAGCCGTTCCAGGCTTGTTTACCCACTCATAGAGACGAGCTGTGTAAGTTTTCAAAGGTCAAAAATGCAAAGCAAAATATGCAGTGCACGGGCATTATTGTAATTACTAAGACAAGTACGCACTTAAAGCGTAAGCATTCTTGTTTAGCTCAATCTGACAATGAGTAACAAGCTTGTGAGCACACAGAACAAGTTTCATTATAAAAATTTCGAATCCCATTAGAGAAAAGCCACGTATAGTTTTCTTGCGAGGAACATCGTTGCTCATTCCAGGCTTTAGCCTAATACGGACAAAAAAATGTAGTATGAAGGGATGTGTGCAACATGGGAATTACTACTTCTTTATAGCTTTGCAGGGACGATAAATACAAAATTATTAATGGTGGACAGAATCTAGTCAGGTATGTTTTGTTATGTAAAGGCTGGGTATGCACGATGCACGGTTTCAACTGCTCTCTGCTTCCAGTAGTATACTACTTTATACTGGAATATTATTCTGTGGAGAATACTTCAAGAGGTTCTCCTATTTCTTAAATAATTCTTAAACCCTTCCTATTTCTGTTCTGCACAGGTACATATAAGTTTTACATAAAGACAAAGCTGTATAAGAATTAAATTCATTCAGCTGAGCCTACAAAAGTAGCCAGATGTCATTATATTCAGCTTAAATTTATTTTCAAACTGTCAACTGAATTGGTAGTAGAATTTTCCCAGTCACTGCAAGCTTACGCGAGTGCAGGCATGGACCGACAGACAACCATGGCTTTACGCAAGGTGAAATTAATTCCGGTCAGTAAATGATCATCTCGTATAATGGACACTGACATGAAAGAACATGTTACCCATTTATTTTTGTTATGCTGCATGTTTCAGGCCATTTTGGACATTTCCGTGATATAAAATATTACAGTCGATAACCGAGAGAAAGTAAGTATTTCTTTTAGAGGAGACCCTAAAACAGCAAAGTTCAACCTCACCTCGACAAAAGTAATATGTGTAGTGAAAGTACAGGAAGAAGGTGAAAGGTTGTCGCAAAATTAATGATATTATGCTCAGGAATAAGAAAAAAGCTTTTCTTTGTTTACACATCATCCATCATAGTAAGGTCATAAAGGTTTTTGTGTGATGCTATGTATATCCTGTTGGCTTTTTATTTCTTGTCATGTGAGATTCCAATGACATTGTATTTTGATTCACAAATGGAAGGCTAATTTGTCCAACCACTGATGAATTTATGGATTTTGCGTGTCGCAGACCGACAAGTTGAACAAACTTTTCCACATTTTTCATAAAGTAAACAAAACAAAAAATCTTAGTAAAAGTGCCGAGCCTTTTTACCGTACACGGCAAAATAAGTTGACCTAAGCCAGAAAATTCTTTTTGTAGCAAAATTCATTGTTGACTCTGGTTATTTGGACTACTAGCCCGTCACCGGATGCTTCTAATTGTGATCAATATAAAACTTGCAGATTTATTTAAAACTTCGTAGCTTATAGAACCACTTGAAATATAGCCTCTTCTCGATAGCAGTCTTCGTTTATGGACAAAATCGCTTATTATAGCTCCAGCCATAGAAGAATGCTTTACGGTACATCTATTTTATCGATGAACTTGCAGGTCTATTGTGTTTACAAACTACAGCAAATATCATATATGAGGACCTCCCAACGAGCAAACTCCTGGTCATTTAAGAGAGTGGACCTTTTATAGAGAACTTCCTATAAGGACCATTTTTGGCCATATATCGAGAACTCCGGGAGAAAACAATATCGACTGGTCATAACTCCCTTGTTTAAATTAATCAGCTAAGAAGAGCAACAAGTTAAATACACGGTTTTAAAGCGTCCTTACGCCACCCGGTTGCTAGTAGAGCCTTAGAATTGCCGCGTAAATGCAGGGTCCTACTTCCCTATAATGCTGCTTCTACGTTAAAATTGGGTGGTCCTTATATAGAGATGATTTTCAATAGGTTTATGAGCCTTTATATGGCAAAGTCCGGTTCTAATAGCGATTAGTGGAGCAGTCCTTATACGAACAGGTCCTAATATGAAGTAACTTTTCAAAGGAAAATCGTACTGCACGCAATGACGTAAGCCTTATGTGGAGGGGCCTAATATAGTGTAGTCCTTCTATCTTGTTTCCACTGCATATGAAACAATGTCTCTCATAAGAACCCACAAGAAGCTCAACACGCATTCAACACATACGCATTTTTGTAAAGGACACACTTTTCATGCCGAAAATCCTTTTGCTGATCTATTTTAACATAAACTTAACCCATCTCAACAGACTTGAAAATTAGCACCTTCTTAACTTCCGTAATTTTTCTCGAATCATGCGTCTTTGCATTGACACACCTTTTTTGCATAATAATCATCCTGCAACTAACAACCTGCTATACAGCGAAAAAATACTCACCCGTAAAATTTGGTTCACAATTTAAAATGTCCTCAAAAGTCCATATTTAAGCCAGCATTCTTGTTACAAAAACTGCTATTTTCACTTTTCATAATTACTGTTTCACGTTAAACGTTAACACTTTTTTGTTTAAATATTTGCATAAAAAAATACTACTACGTTATGCCATTCATATTTTTTTGTAATGCACACGTTCACAACAAGATCTGCAGATATATCTGGTTCAATTTTCAAGTCCCTTTTTTTAATTTGCACCTCACCTCGGCTCGTTTTCTCGCAGAGCTTTAAACAAGTCACAGATATTTGACCCTGTAGATTACACTATTTGTTTGCACCTTATCGTTTGAATCACGCGATGATATGTTTTTTTTCGCGTACATTTTTTTTAAACAAAGGATTATCACTGTTTTCTTGTAAACGACTCGGCCAACAGCTTGCACAGAAGCACAGTAATCACAATCAACTAATTATAACCCCCATTTTGGTATCTTAATCGTTACATCATTTTCAAACACGGAAATGGTCATGTTTTTTTTCCTTAAAAAATATGGCACTCCTGATTTTAAGTTTTTGTCTAGTCCCAAATTATTTTTAATTGTCGTATTGCGTAACTCGACACGATCAAAACTTTTCTGTAATTAAGGGACTTTTTTTTTGCATGGAATGGTAAAGTTCCGAAAAAGGTTTTAGACTTTGCTGTTTTATCCGCAAAGCCGTGTACCAATCTTTTTAGTTTCATACAATGCGCATGGCTAACATACGAAAATTTTGAAGGGTCCCTTCGTATATCCTTTATGTAGATTTTTTCTTCTTTTTAATTACGAAAACTTTTCAAACAAAAACTTGTCATAGACACTACTACGAACAATCATTACAAAAGATTTGGGTTTATATGAACGGCACGCTTGATTCCTTCTGAAATTCTATCTTCCAAAGAGTTTTCACGATGCAAAAAAATAAAACTTCACTGTCGTATCGTATTCAAGCTGAGAAGCACAAGCAAACCGCTTATTTCTATAGAACAAGCCTAAAAATCACTATAATTTCAGTCTAGCCTTGTCTAGCATTAATTTTGTTTGAATCGTTCAAACCCCGCTATTTAGTAATCAAGCATGGCAATGGCAATGCATATTTAGCTTCGTTTTGTCGCAAAATTAGTCGATTTCCACTTCCAATAACTGTCTCACTTGGTGTTCCTCCAAAAAAAATGTATAGACTGGGCTACAAGTGAAAGAAAAACGTGTGTATACTTTTTTTTTCTTTGCCTGTTGCTTTTCCCTTGTTCACAAACACTGCATATATTTTTTTTCTGTTGTTATCTGATGCATCCTCCTCATTCTTATTATTCATCCACTTCCACAAAAAAAAAAACAACGCGCACACACTAAACGACTGCCATCAAGGCGGTTCCAAATTGGCAAAAAAAAGTACTATTTTATGTTTGTTATGTTGTTTTTCTTTCCTCTCTCGAGCAGGTTGCAAATTGTTTTGTTATTTTATATTCAAGTGAAAGGTTTTCTTTTATTTTGGGATTAGCGATGTATAATAAAATATATATATCTATTCCGGTTGCGAAATAAACCTTCTTTGTGTGTACTATGGAGGAAAATTGCAATGATAAGAGTTCATGGAGGCATACATGAAACAAAACAAAAAATCTGGTCGAGGTAGTCAACTATTCATGTGTGTGAGTACTATAGAAAAAAAAAACACTATCAAGATTTAGTTTTTTTATTTTTGGGGGAGAGCTCAACAACAGCAACCGACACACACACGTAAAAATAAAAAATCGGCAACGTAGCGCCGGAGGAGTCAGAGTGAAAACTGAAAAGGCTTCGGACACGAAGTACAGACAAAATAGGATTTTACTTGGTATGAACCAAGCACGAGAGAATGTTTTCTCGGTGAGGTGTTTTTTTCCTCCACACAGAGCAACGAAAAACGCTCTATTCCTGTGTACATGCATGGAGGAAAGAAAAAAAAACTATGTTGATGTGATAGGGAGGGAATATAATGTGGAGGTATATAATAAAATGCAGCCCAGGTTGTTTTTTTCTGTTTGAGAAGGAACCGTTGTAACTTATGGTGCTATGCCGTTTTTGCGAAGGATATTCGATACAATGTTTTTGCAATAAGTTATACGGGTTTTAAGTAGAGGGGTAATGTAAGAAAAGGTATGCAGGTTGTTGGGTGTTATTGAGGTTGCAATGGTAGTGAAATACCGTATATTTTAATGGAATTATAAGGTTTTATTTTGGAGTATAGAATGGCTCACATTTCATCAAACACGGCTGCAGCAGTTCCATGTATGCCATGTTTCTAACTTGTCTCTCGTCCGTTGTCTTTCTTGGAAGAAAAACGAACGAAATGTGTACACATGTGTATTTAGTTGCGAGACGCGATATATATTTTCACGATGCAGGTTTGCTCGTGCAAACAGTTCCCCGGTTTATTAGCAAGCTGAAAAATGTGTATATCGATGAGTTTGTCTGTCCGTCCGTCTGTGGCGCTCTGCAGGCCATGTTCTTTGACCGTACCAAATTTAGTACAGAAATACCTTATGTCTTATTGGCAAGAACCCTGTCGCTTTGCAGCCCAAAGGGCCGGATATCACACTGATAAGGGCCGGAACCACGGGTCTACATTGCTTTTCGGGCCGATTTGCTTCAAACTTGCGCAATTGATAAGTTGGTTCTTGGAAAGATTCCTGTCGCTTTTCAGCTCGATAGGTCAAGTATCGGGGGTGGGGTCAGAGTCAGGGGTCAACTTGATTTTGTATTGATACATGGCAAGTGACATATCCTTCGAAAGCTCTAAACCAGGGATTTTCAATGTAATCATTCAATAGGCTTTTCCCGGTTTATTTTTGATTCATTTGGCTTTTTCTTTGCTAGTTTGCTTTCCGCTTCGTCATTATAACTGTAGCTTTAACAGCTTTATTACATACCGGATCAACTGAGTTTAAGGTAGACGAGAGAAAATAAAGGGGTGATATATGCTTGGAAAAAAGTTGGCCGCAATATTAAGACAAAAACAGAGGAGCAGAGAGTTGTGTGTGCTTATAAGTTATACTTGGATATTCTCTTGTGAGGATATGGCTTCAAAACATAAAAAATTGTACGCGAAAAGTGTCGTATCGGCTTTAAAAGTGTGTTGATGGTGGTATATTATCAACATTCAAATGGTGAGCTGATAAGAGGCAAGATGAACCATATCTAAACCGATATAGCATAAAACCTAAATGCAAAAGGCAACATAGATCATTTATAAGTTAAAATAATGGCATCCAAAATTGTGCTTAAAAGTAACCCTTGAAATTCCAAAGAGCTTCTTAATGTTTACGTAGATGAATCTAACCTGATTTATAATTAATTTGAATTTGACACGGACGGACAGACAAAATGTACAGAAATAATAGACATTAAAACGTCACAAGTCTTACTGAACATCCCTACTCCAAAAAAATAACATTATTTTTTTCGCCTGTTCAATAAAATAGACTCGAAGAGTAAGTGAAAATGTTGATACAATAGTGTAGTTAAATAGACGACACAATATGGGAACCCATCAGAGATTTGACGACGAATGGAAAAAAACGGTCGTGTTATAAAAAAAACAGCAGCAGCAGCAGCGTCAAATAGATTCAGATAGAAAAAAGAACAAGCCCACTAACAAAAGACTAAACGTCGAAGAAACATTACAAAGATGTTAGATTCTTGAGTCATTTGTGCCTGGTAAAATGAGTCGTGGTGGGAATTGCAATAATAAAAAAAATATAGAAAGGCTGTTAGAAAAAGACCATTTTTTTCTCTCTTTTCGCAAGTACAAAAGATCTCTATTCCGTTTCGTATCAAACCGTGTACAACGATCAGTTCCATCGAAAATAAAATAATCTTTGACGGCAACAGCTTTATACATGTAAAGAGCACAAAAAAAAGTTGGACATATCTATACGTACGTATAAAAGTACCGTAAATCCTCTAAGGATCGTCGCCAGCGAAAATTTTAAATTTCGGTCTTGATGCCCCGGTGAAATTTGGAATTTTGGTTTTGATGATGTCTCAAACCGTAGGAACATTCACTAAAAAATAATTCAATTTAATCTTTGTCGTCAATTTCAATCACCATTTCTCTCTAAATGACTTGCCTTCATCGATATTCTATGCTAAACGTGTCCCATCTCGTGTCTCAGCTGTGTGACTACCATTTCTTATAGTTATTGATACCCGGCGATCTTTAGAGGATTTACGGTAATTCTTCTTCTTTTTTGTATTTTCGCCAATACGAAAAAAAAAATATTCAGCGATCACATTGTCTCGATCTTTAATTAGACAGAAGGACAAAAAGAGGCTAATTGATAGAGACAATTTTAAGACACACAACTGCATGTACAATTTTTTTGCACATTAAAAGTTGCTAAGTTTTGGACGAGAGTCGCGAGTGCTCAAGTATTTCTAAGTTTAGTCTTGTCGAGTAATGGATTAATTATTCATTTTATTGCTAAGAATGCACACAATGCCGTCTATGCTAAAATGAGATCTGTCTTAATGATCAAATTGGCGAGTGAATAGATCCTCGGCTTTTAATGACTGACCTGGTTTTTACGTTTTCTCAAAATTGTTTACGGATTTGTTTCGAAAAGGTACAAAATGAAATGGATGAAAATTATATAAAACAATTTGGCGTAATTAGCCCATGTGTAAACAACCGAAGCAGCAGGAGAGTCGAGGGGAAACATCATTTTCCCTGAGCGATGGAGCATAGCGCGTAAAGGGCTATTTCCTTCTGGATTTTGATGATGACTGCTGCTGCATCCCGAGTCCCAATGATGGCAATCGAAGGAATAACGATTATTTTCGTTTCTTGAGCGGATTTTCCCGGAATCGGGGTTATTTTCGTTTGAGTGGAGGAGAAATCCAGATTCGTGGCTTGGAATTCCTTGCCATTCAATTGATTCTTGAGATGAGGATAAAGCTGAATTTTCCAAGCCATCGGAGGGAAATGGCTGTTGCGGTGATGATGGAGGGGACAGAGCATAGGCCCTCAGATTTGTAATGGAAGTGCGCAGTTCGTATGCAGAGCCGCATGTTGCCACGAGCTGGTACAAAATAAACTTCGTTCTTGGGGGTACTTTGACAAAAACGGGTTTTGTGACGTCACGTCCCGAGGAGATCTCAGACTCGACTGTGTTCCAAATGGCGAGCGTGGAGGAGTCGAGACTCGCCCGGCCTTTGAGAAATTGGACGGCTGTGGAGTAGGCCGATGTTTTGGAGGGTTTTTTAACTACTCCAATTTTCATAATGTGGCTACAGGACTTGGGATGGGTGTCATGATTCTCGCATTCAAACACACACTCGGGGAGGTCGCACTGCGAGAACAGAAAGGTGCAGGATTCCTCGGAGAGAAGAACTCCTGGCGGGTCTGTGTTATTGAATGATTCAGTGATATTTTTGATGATGATCGGGAGAAGCTGCTGTGAGCTCACTGCTTTGGGTTGTTTTGACTCAGAGTCCAAAAACAGTTCTGCATCGGATGATGATGGAGCTGGTTCGGCTGTAAAAATGTTTTCGAAAGAGATTTCGTCCTCGTTGGTAGAGCTGGAGCCTTGGAGGGGAGACGCGTTCAAAATTGATACACTAAAAAACCAAGCGAAAATCCCAAGGAATGTTGAAAACGTGTCTGCACTCAGATTCATGGTGCAAATGTTTGCGTAGCACACAAAAATAAAACAAAAAATATAAAAAAATCTGCGAGAAAAAAAAGAAGAAAATGTACTGCAGCAGTTTTTATTTCAATTTTAAATTATTAGAGATCGGTTTTGGGCAAACTTGGATTAATTTTGCGAAAGGTTAGTTTCAGACGAAAACATAGAGGTTCATCGTGAGCGTAGTTTGGGCACGACTTATTTGTCCAACACGAAAGAATGGTTATTTCTACCATGGAACGGTTAAAGAGAAGTAAAGCTGTCAATATGCCGATAGCTAACATGCCTCATTCATGATAAGATTGTATTGTAATATAAATATTGTATCCACATATGGGTCAGATTTGGGAAGCTCCATTGATAACGACTGCATTCGGTTCCATTCAAATATTGAAGCAAGAGCAATCTAAAACTAGTTCAAATATTGTATTAAACAAACCAAACTTGAACAAAAGGTTTTTATGCATACCGTAAAACTTCTAAAGAACGCCGGGGTCTCCAAAGATTGCCGGCCTCTAAAGAACGCCGGGGTCAGGTGGGAAATTTGAAATTTCGCCGGGGTCTCGAAAGAACGCCGGGTCCCTAAAGGACGCCGGTGTCTCTAAAGAAGGCCGGGTATAGTACAGGAATCAAGCGTGAAATATCGGCAAAGATAAATATTTTTAACCACAGAAAATGACGAAGAACAAGACCCAGAGAACGAAATCGTTACTCAAACGTTTGTTAACAATTGAATTCAAGCTATAAAGCTGAATTGTAACAAATTAAAACTTCCTAAAACGAAAAATTAAAATTTCGCCGGGTCTCCAATCATCGCCGGGTCTCTAATTATCGCCGGGGGCGTTCTTACGAAGTTTTACGGTATTAGTCTTTGAGCCATGCATTATTGTGAGAAGTTTCTTGTCCGATAGCAGATACTGTTGTCGCACAGGTACTTGATAATATGGTAATTCTTGTCGGTATGAAGGGCTCATCACAACCACGACAGGACATAACACAAAGGTTAATTAAGATAATTACCGACTTACCAACGTTTGTCTATGTGTGCTTTAAGCCCTCGTGTAAACAAAAAATATGTATAACATGATCACCTTGTTTCTTGCGATAATACGTTTAAAAATGTGGCTTGTGCAATTCTGACTTGGCGTCTCCAGGAGCTCTATTCAGTTATCAGTTTTTCTTTACCTTAATGTCCTGTTAAGTTCAAGTTTAAACTTTTATCAGACATGTAGTGAAGTAATGCTTCGTATATAGCATTGTAACCTCCTAATTCAAATCAATCTAAAAATGTTTTAGAAATAACTAACATTCTCACTAGGAAATTTAACAATTTTTTGTTATCGAATTTCAAGAGCAAAACTCTGCAAAGGTCACTGAGTAATTGAATAAATATTTTGGACCACATTGCTAAAAGAACAAAAGTCCATATTTAAACCCCAATGGAAAAAATATGGCAGGAGGCAGGATTATTTTACCATAGAGATTGGTACTAAACTGCATTTGTTGTTTTATAAGGGTGCGTTCGTTAACTATAGGTGGCTATAATATCTAGCATTTGGCACCAACTAAGGTGTTGAATTATTTAATTGCTAGCTGTGACCATTTCTAGTAGTTGCAGCTATGTAGTTAACGAATGCACCCGTAGAAAATAACAAGTGCATTTAGGACCAGACTCTTTTGGTACTGCAATTCTTGCGCTATCGTATATTCCTCAGTTTATTTAATGCACGTTGCATTTATGGATGACCGTGATTTAGACACAGAAATTAAATTAACAAAGCATCATATTTTGTATCGGCAGTCGGTCAGTAAACTATGAAATTAGTATTGGGCTAAAATTTTTGGTCTCGAATCACCCCGACATTTATACTCCTTAAAGATATTCCCACTGTTCTTGCAGAATATTTATTTATTTTCATCTCCGCAAAATTACAAAAAAAAAAATCGCAAAACCTTAACGCCCACTTTAAGCAACGTTAGTGAAGCAATAGTGGCTTTTAAAATTTCAGCAGTTTCATCTAGATCATCCTGTAGTATAGAAACATAAAACCAGTATAAAAGTAGATCTCTCCGCAATTTCCTAACAGAGCAAAATCGTCCACCCACGCCAGTAAAGCTTGCACAAAAAGAGAAGACCATATCAAATCGTCTAGGTGCTTCATCCCATCCCATTATCATCTTGAAACTCTGAGCTCTTGACTATTTTATTTTTGAAAGTAGACGGGTGAGCAAAGCTCCACATTAAAATAACGCTCATGCATGATTCTCAAAAGTAGCGAAAGGCGTTTTCAAGAATGTCCTTTGTAATCTACAAAGCATTCTCGATGCTCCCGAAGTATAGCTTAATCACAAGAATTTCTTTGACGAGACAATCAAATCCCGATTCCGTACATTTACAACTTCTTGCGACTTTGCCGGGGCGGACGAACAGACTCGCAAGACAACTTTCTAGAGTGCTTTCTGCTACTTAATAAAAAGCGCCTAATAATCGTCTCTATTTTATGACTGATCACTAACGAATCTTTGTCGACGACCAAACAAGCCTACCTGAAGTTAAGCTATATACCGTAAAACTTCTTAAAAACGCCGGGGTCTAGAGGAATATTTGAAATTTCGCCGGGCCTCCAAAGAACGCCGGGTCCCTAAAAAACTCCGGGTCCCTAAATAACGCCGGGTCCCTAAACAACGATAAACGTATGGTTACAGAAAATGACGAAAAGCAGGGCTCTGAGAATGAAATTGGGACTGAACAGTACGTTAAATTTGAATTTATGTAACGCCAGCAAAAACTACAAATTAAACACATATTTTAATTAAATCAATTTTTTAAAGAAAAGTTTTTCGCAAGCGTTTATTAGAATTTTTATGTTGTCTAATTGCTCCTGACGAGGGTCAACGTGCTGATCGAAACGTAGGGCGAAATAAAATCTGTTTCAATACTACACTCGACACATCCCATTCCTTTTTGTAAATAATTAAAAAATCAAAATTTCGCTTGGTCTCAATTTTTCGCCGGAGGCGTTCTTTAGAGGTTTTACGGTGTATACCTATTTTTGCGTACAAAATAAGCAAGACATTAAACCATCCTTTTGAGCCATCTTCCTCCCCTCAAGTATAACTCAAACTAAAAAAGTAAATCATGGGAAATTTTTTATACTGCACAAGGTGAAACGGTAGTTCTCGTCAAGAGCTTTTGTAATTGTGTACACTTTTTTTGGGCTGTATACTTGATATAGATATGTATTTATTACAGCGAAAAAATAGTGTATCCTATTCCCTTAACCATTTCCAACCCATACTCAAGTCTTCCCATACAAAAGAAAAGCATAATATGGAATACTACATCATGGACGAGGCTTTTATTTTCAGAAACGATTATGGATAATGTATCTTTTGTATAATATCTTGGGTGGCTCTTCTTCACTTATTTTTTTTCTGTACACACATATAAAGCCCAATCTACAGAGGAATACATAGTAAAAGATTCTCTTTTTTTTGCATGGAAAATACAGCCTGACACACATTTTTTTATATAGTTCCTTTTTTACGACGATTTATATCTTGTTACACTTAATGTAATCACTGGCCAAATTAAACTGCACGTTTTTTCACTTATATATTTGGTGTGAACACAGACCAACGTCAGAGCTATACATTTTCTTGCAAAAAGAACTAGTGTATGTATAACAAAACAAATTCTAGCAAAATTATTATCCACAAAATGAAATTCTTGCAGGGTACAATAAAAGTCGTGCAGAATCCCACACATATCCTGCATTCATTTTTTGACGCATATCTACGACCAAAAATAGTAGCCAGGTAAAAAGGCGTCATACGCAATGGGTTTGCAAAATCGCCAACTATTTTTCTTCTTTGCCATAATCAAGTGGTTAGCCTAGCGCAGTTCAGGAATATGCAACAAGTTACGTCCAAAAAAAAATATGCACATCCTTTCGCTATCAACACAAAACGTTCTTCCTTTACATTTGTTTTTTTCGTGAGATGACAACGCAACAATGCATGCAAGAGTATTACTAACCGTATTAGGCATAATGTGTCTATAGGGCGCCATGGCGCTACGCAAAAAAAATAACATAAAATCATCAGAGCTGCACAGTACAATGATATAACACTCAAGTAGCTTTTTATTGTCTTTGTTGCATGCAAACGGACTGCATCTTCAACAATACTCGTAGTGTAATCCTACCCTGAACTAGAGACAAGGCGTTTTGTCCTGAAAGGAACGGTTTTAACAACGCCTTAAAATGCCTCTGGACACTCAGTGTCTAGTTTAAAATTTATAAAAAAAGTATTTAGGAAGTGCTGTCAATTTTTAAACATGCTCGAAAGAAATTTGTGGCCAATTTTGTGCACAACCGCATGTTTCAAAATTCTGAGAGTCTGCCAAGTTAAAGTTTTGTAGCGGACGAGCGGGGACGGGATTAGGAAGGAAGCGTGTGTAGTTTTCTAGTTTTGTGTTACTTGTTAATTTTTATGTGCTATTTTTTTGCAAAAATTTGTTACAATATTTTTGCGCAGTTTGTTTTCTTCTTGTGTTTTCATTGACAAAAAAAATGTAACAAAGTTTCATTACGTACACGCGTAACAAAGACAAAATGCAAAATGCTATATTTGTATTATATCTGGGCTAAATGGCCAGTTTTCTTCAAAAATAACACCAACATCTAATTAATAAGGCGTAACTGAATACTTAAACCCAGCTTGAGAACAAAAGAACATTTTTTCTGGAGATTTTTCTAAAAAAATTGGGCGTTTTACGTGTTCATTCTATTAACAATGTTACTCATTAAAAGCCTTAGACTTTTGTTAAATCCTGTAAGCTTGTTTTGAAACTTTTTTTAAATGTTCGAACTTAAAAAAAAGGCGAACTTTTTTGTGCTAAAAAGTTTTGATCCCATTTTGATTATGAATTTATTACAACTCTGTGCAAGTTTCTTACAAACTCTCGGAATGAGAGGGAGAAGCGGCTGGAGCAAAAGTGTGTCTTGTACAATGCAGGAAAAGAGTGTAATAAACTTGTCCACGTAACGAGCTCGCCCAAGGGGAGGATGTAACCCAGAAAAAAACAACGACAAAAGTTTATTTTAATTTTTTTTCTAAAAAAAAAAAAAAATAATAATAATAATAATGGAGCGACGGCGGAAGTATAAGAGACACCATTTACAAACAATGCATAGCCGAATAGTGAGACAGTTAAGTCTGCTGCTGGCAGTTAGTGGGTTTTTCGTGTATTTCCAATCTGTCGACGGGATAATGACTTTCTCCGAGGAGCGCGGGGTCTACTCGCTCTTTCCAGATGAAGACTTGAAAACAGGGAGAAAGCGGCTGAGGTTTGATGAGGAGGGAACGACGATAAGGAGTTACAGGGAGGGAAGAGACTATTTGATTAGGTCGTATCCAATGTTGCCCCATGACAGGCTTCACCGTCCAGTCGACTTTGGCGGTGGTCCAGGCGGAAGAGAACCGTCGAGACAAGTTTACGACGACTTTAGGGAGAGAGACAGAGAGAGACATGGACGGGTGTACTTTGATGATAGCTTCAGAAGCAGTCGATTTGACTTTCACCGGTTGAGCCCTCGCCCGAGGCCGATTGAACGGCCGCTGAGTCCGATTGTCTTTGAGACGTCAAGGAGACCTCCTCATTTTGCGTCACAGTCGTTCCCTCCCGGCCCGCCGGCAATTGGCCAGTCTAAATTACCACCAGGTGCAACCGGGCGTGTCTCCGGAGAGGATGTGCCCACGCGAATTCATATATTTAACCCGGACTCGGACAGCTTTGGCCATCCTAGACATGCTGGAGGAGCCCGAGATGAAGACGGAAATGATGGTCCGTCTTCCTCAGAGAGAACAAAAGGACCACCATCCAATTTCGTCGAGACGGGGCCCCCAGGGCCAGAGTCATTCTTGAATCACGATGAGTTTTTGGAATATCAAAAGAAAATAGCTTATGAGCGCTATCATGAGCAAGACTCTGGACCAGGCTCGGGCGGAGCGGGAAAAAAAGTTTTGTTTGAGTCAAAAGAACCTTTTGAGGTGGACCGAGCTCCAGAGACAAGCGGCGAAAACTCGGGAAAAGTGGGACCCACAAGTCTAGGCCCAGTCGTGGAAACATTTGAAAAGCCGTCGCAAGTGCCGATCACTGTGACAACAACAGCCCAACAGCAAAGGCATCACGAACGTCATCAAGTTGTCATCCAGGATCAAAGGCATCACCATCAAAGAGTAGTCCATCAACAACAAAGTCCATCCGGACCTCGTGAAACACCGAAATTCTCTCAACAACATCCGCTCACCCGGGACACAGGTAGTGACGAGGAAAGAGATAATAATGGTGGCGGTGGTGGTGGTCGGTGGCTCAGTTGAAAGTGACTCAGTGAAGGACGAAGAAGTTGAAAGTGAAAATGGCAAGTCCGAGGTAACTCAACTGCCGCCAACTCACATTGCCAAATCTGGCCGGAGTCATCACTACATTAAGGAAGCGAGTGGGGCTGCAGCAGCAACAAACAGTTTTAGTGTGAGTGACCACAACAATGGTGATGGTGGCGGTGGTAAAAAGTTTACGCCTAGTGTGAGTCACGATGAGGAGACCCGGGGAGGAAGTGCATTCAAGTTGCCGACAACTGCGGCAACGTACAAAGGCGACGAGGGCTCTGGCCTGAATGGATTTGTACCTGTTGTCCCATTTCACCTGATTGGTATGATTTTGAATTGTTGTAATCAATAATAATTAGGCTAAGACAATTTTTTTTCATGCAGGCAGATTACCGTCGTCTTATTATGAGTGAGAGTGATCCTATATGGGCAGCTCATTTGCATAAATGACATTTTTGGAGATTCATAGAATTGTTTTGTTCTTACGTGTGTGTTATGCATCCGTTTTTGCGTGAGGTACACATGTTACACACATACAGTGGTGAACATAAAAGTACCGTAAATCCTCTAAAAAACGCCGGGTCTCTAAAGATCGCGGGGATTAGGAGGGAACAAATATATAAAACTATGGCGGGTTTAGAAAAAGAATGCAGGCTTTCTATATGTAACTACGTAACGGGTGAAATGCCATGTACCGTGAATCATCTAAAGAAAGCCGGGGTTATGCTGGAAACTTGAAATTGAAATTTTCCCAGATGTGATTTAAAAAATATGGCCGTGTGGGGTGGACAGCAGCATTTAAATTTTCGGCGTGGGTGTTCTTTAGAGGATTTACGGCAGTCAAGCAAAATAATGTTAGGCATACGTTTCATCGTTTCATTTCAAACTTGCAGTTGAGGTAGGTAAAAGAATAATGACGAAAAAGAATTCTACTGCTTCAACGTGTTCGAGATCTCGTTTACTATTAAGGGAAAATGTGTCGAAATAATGTGCATTTGAACATTTTTCTTGTTGACTTTTTACTTCGCGAGTGCACAAACAAAGTTAACCACAGTTTTGTGTGGGGAGTGCAAAAAGATTCCCGGAAATAATATGACTTTTAAAGCACCGAGGGCTCTTGTGGGCTCATCAAATACCAAGATAAACATGTCAATATTTGACTGGTGCCTTTTATTCCAGGAAAAGAAAAAGTGAGGATTATCCAACGACAGAAGGCAAATAATGCTGTATTTTAGTTTCTTA
>VICI01002284.1:0-17263 GCA_019593645.1 Akabosia matsudoensis | reverse complement strand
ATAAAGGATACAGGTTAAGTTATTTCGGTCCTGTGAACGGGCGAATGAAATCTCCCTGTATTGCAAATGGTTCGTTCACGTGTGAAGTGATACCATGAGGACTTCAGTCTACTGTTTCCACAGCAAATTCTTATCGTTTTGCCTTGAATTAGCATTTCATCAGTGTGAATGTTGCCTCGTGTCACCGTGCCACATGACCAATAAAAGCTTACTTCTTCAGCTGGAGTGTAGTTAACGAAAACATTGCTACATACTTACCCGTCTGCCCATTCCAACCCCACGCCCACGGCTTCTCCCAGATTTCATGGAAAAGAGATGCAACCAAGGGACTACGATGCACACATTGCCTTGTGTCACCGTGCCACTTGGACGATTAAAACTTACTTTGACAGCTGGTGTGTAGTTAACAAAACTTAACTACAAACTTTCACGTCTGCCCCTTCCAAGCTCTCCCCCACGGCTTCTTCCAGATTTCAGTCCCCGAGTAGTTTATCCACGTGGCCAGCCTCGCCCCCTCCCAACACGCCGGCGTGTTGGAAAAGGGATTCAACCAAGATGAACACCTTGCTTTGCCACCGGGACATTCTCGCCTTTTAAATTAATTTCAACTACATTATAACCAGCTTCTACCATTTAAAACTTATAAAACAAACGATCACTTTCTTTTGACTACCAGTCATTGAATCGGTCGAAGCGAAGTGGCGCGGTGAGGTTGCAAAGTATGGCAAGTCCAAAAATTTTCACACGAAACGTACGAAATACGTCGGTTGAACAGTGGTAGGCTCAATCACGCATGTATATAGCTACTCGTCCATCTTTCATACAACCGAAACTACGAGCAAACACAGCTATTGAGTTTGGCAAAGTTTTTTACTTGATTTCTTGTTGAAAAACTTATTTATTTTAAAACTCGGTACTCGGCCGAGTTTTAGGCCGAAACTCGGTGCTCGCCGAGTATCTCAAAAAGGGCCCAACTCGCCGAGTTCGAGTACTCGACTCGGTACTCGTTACATCCCTAGAACATACATATTATCATTGGTATAAAAAGAGATGTAATATGCTAGAGTATTTATAGCTAGTTGCATACACCAACAGGAAATAATCTGCACAGTCAACAGTGGAAATGGTAATGGTAATTCCTTTATGCAAAAAAAAGACACAAGATTTTGACTGGTTGAAATTGCTCAGGACACGTAATGTGTGCCAACAGATGCCAAGAAGCCAGTGAAATGTACCACCGGAATAACCACGACTCTTTCCTTCAGAGCTTTTTGGTTTGCAAGTTTGCATCAACATAACGTACATAGTTGTGACTATAAGATTAACTGGCTTGAATATGTACTACTACTTCATCGGTTATCTACACTGTTGTTACTGTTTGCCAGGATATTATGTTCATATACTATTTAGTAAAGTCAACGGGTGAATAAATATACGTTCGGGAAAAGACACCTATACACTATATATACTATATATAATACTTACTTATAAACATGAATTGACTATTTTGCTTTGCTGTACAATTATACACGTGTGTGAAATGTATGTTCATATTGAAAAGGTTATGTTATGAGTTTAGAAGACAACTAAGTTTGAATTTGCAAGGAAGAGATTATAAAATGTTCAAAACAAGATGAGCACATGAGGATCTACATTTTTGCCCGTTAGGAACGGAATAATAGACTTTCGCTTAGTTAGTCCATAATGAGTTCCAGTAGTAGCCTTCCAGCATTGACCCAAGACGATATGATGTTTGGATGTTATGAATACGAAATGCAATCCTACAAAATATTTTAAGAATTGAAGGAATCAGAATTTATGTGCCAAAATATTGGACAAAAAATGCGTTTATACAACAGAGTCATAATAAGCACGCCGCCGGTGCTACGAAATAAAATAAAATGCATGCTAATAGCGTGAAAAATCATTGACTCGGAAATCTACATATATTACGAACTCAGGGTCGATAAAATGCATTTTGCGGAAGTTTGGCAAGTTTAGCATTTTTATGATTAATTTTATGAGCGTGTTGCTACCTAATTGAATTACCGATTATGATGTCACTCTTTCTCGAACCCACACAATTCATTCGAGGTATACTTTCTCTAGTACCTGGCGTGTCTTTCAACTACCTCTGGAAACGACAAACTTGCCTTTGATGTTGGTCTTCAAGAACACTCTCAAGGTAATCCATATATTTTGCAACCTCGAAATATGTCAAATAATGTGTAACATTCTGATTACTGATTACAATGATGGTGATCTACTCTCCGAGCGGAAAATACGTCTCACAGACAGAGTTGCACAAAAACCTTGAATACAATGACACAATTTCATGCTACATCATATCTAACATAAACTCATGCAAACTAATGGAAGTTTTAATGTATGGAAAGTTAGAGAACGTGAATGAGAGTTCTTTGACATCTTGCAAAAGGAAACTTCGCCAAAACGAAACCAGGTTTACTCGCAAAGAATCTTATGTTTACCTTCTGGTTTGATGTTTTAAACAGAAATGTCAAAAAATTACCACACATACATACGTCCCTTTTCAGCGGTGCTAGTTCATTGATCAAAATCCTAACGTCATAGTGGCTACAGAACATAATGCTTACTCTAATGCTTTCTTTCATGTAACGCTAGTATTCGGAAGAAAGTTTTTCAATGCCATTCATATTTGAAAACGCAGGTGCTATTGACTAGGAAAGAAGACTATATATTTAGTTGGATTAAGGCATTTAATATTCCGTAGGAATGTACCTTAGCCAAGAAGAGAGACCAATTTTCGTTACGCACTCCATAATTTTGCGAGGGCAATCTTTTACTTGACTATGAAGAAGAATGTTGAAGGAACGGTTGCGATCGATCGCCAGATTAATACTTAATGTGCCGTGTTACATGTACAGGGTGGACCACCTCTGAAGGCCGAAGTCTAAGTACATATGGGTAGGGTAATTTCTAGTTCCCTATGAGGGAAAATACAAAAAAGAGTTTTGCTTAACATAAACGAGATTCGAACGAGTAATGGTTTGTACGAAATTGTAATCGCACAGTTAGAACTAAGTTACGCTTTGAGGTTTATATGAAGTTCAATTTGTTTTTGGCGTCTTTTCATTATTTTTTTTCTTTTGAATTTATTTAAACAATTAATTGAACAGGCGAGGCGTGTTGGTGGACTGTCCATCCAGCATCAAAACAGCGTTCGGAGGGTGAGAAGGTTCGTGTTGGTGATGACCTGATCCTCGTGTCAGTAGCCACTGAAAGATACCTGGTGAGTTTGCCTTTGTTAGTTTTCTTTTTTCTTCATCTCTGTTTCCCACACATTATGCCAAACCCAACTCTAGGGTTCACTGTTCATTCATGTTATGCTGAGGCAAAATCTTCCTTTATTATCGAAGCATTCATTTTTATATGCATGAGTTTATGAAAATGTATAAAACGTTTTTTTAAATCGATAGAATGAATTCACTTGTGTCTTATGAATTTCATTTTCCAAAAATTCCTTTTCAGCCAGAACAATGCTCGCATTTGTACATGTTTAGGAAAACGCACGTCTATGCCGGAACGCTAATCTAAACAATTTTTATAACAAATTTATAGCAATCGGTACGTGAAGGAGATCAAATGATTGTGAATGCATCTTTCCACGTTACTCATTGGTCTGTTCAACCCTTCGGTACTGGATTAAGTAAACTCAAATTCGTAGGTAAGAACATGTGACATATACCAATATTTCAGAGTGTTGCGTATATTTGGAATTTATACATACATTGTAATTGTGACTAAACAATGCGTCCTAGTAAAAAATAATATTCACTTGATTCATTTCATAAACTGCCTGCTTAAACACACGCCTTATCTTCCATTTGCACGAATAAACATTACACACCGACCAAGGCTCTTTTCCACAAATACATGCCATAGAACGAAAACTTTCACTTCGCATGAGGAAAATTGCAATATGGAAATGTTTTATGTTGTTTTCTCAGTTAATTCGGGATGAAGCTCTACATATCTCTAAACTTTTGTTAGTACATGTCATGTTCGTTCGCTCTGTTGGTTGCTTTATGATGTTCATTGTTACTGGCATCATTATATATAGATATTATACGGCATTATCTTCATCGTTTTTGAATGAAAGCGAGGAAGATCTGCGAGACATGCTGTTATGTAGAGAAACAAATGGATATAGCAATGGTAATTTTAGCATAGGATTCATATTCTTATCGATTAAACAGTCACGGACGAGAACGACTAAAATACAATGACACACGCAAAAATTTTTGTCGCAAAAATCTACGCAAACACGCAGGACTAGATGAGGCAAACAAGGAAAAAGCATAGAAATGAGGATTCGCTGTTTAGATGATTAAAGTACAATTAGATTAGCATTAGCACCATGAGTAAAGACTCAAGAACGTTTATAATTCAGTTATTCAGTTGGTTCAAATTCATTCAACGTACGAACTTTACTCTATATATAACAGTTTACAATGAACTCTCGAAAGGATATGTATTCAGCCTAAACTACCAGGATTAGCCCATGAGCAAACTAATACGGTAGCAAATATCGAGGTTCAACGCTGCCATTATATGTCACCTTCTAAATTATAGCATGTGTGGTATGAGAAAAATTTCTCTCGCTTTAGTTAGTCTAGATTCCTATGTGAGTTCGTGGTGAAAATAGAGAAAGTGGAGAGAAGAGAGAGAGCATTTGTGCAATGTTGGCGTGTTACAAATTCAATCTCAAATGTCTAATGCTACATGTTATAACATTGAAAACTTTGTAGCCAATGCAGCTTCTAAAGGAGTCTAAAAGTCTGTACATTTAAATATTCCGAAGGTTTCAACAGATTTAACATAATATATTTACTATATAAAACATAAAATAACAGGAAAAGTAGTACGTATGTATATACTAGTGTATGTGCATTCGCATTATGGTTTTGAGAAAATTAAAGTCAAAATAGAGCCATATAAAACTTCTCACAAAAGAGGAAGAATATATAAACTAGGAATGGGTGGTCATGATCATATGAAGCAAGTCTGAAGGAAATGTTAAACGTAAATAAGTTTTCTTTTCTTTCGTTTTCCCATTTCCGCTTTTCATCGTTCGCCCATGTATTATTAAAATTGAAGTTCTTAAAATGTAATGCAAACATTTTTAGCCTATTTTACTTGCACTCTATGCATTTAGCGAAAATATTTTGGCTTTAGATGGAAAATTAAGTATGTATAAGACACAAAATATTAGAGGTTTTTTTTGCTCAAAGACAGTGTTCTAGTTCCAGGACTTCACGATCCCTTCAAAGCTTAGACATTTCTGAACTATCTTAATATCTTTATTGCACGGCTAAAACTCAGTGGCTTTTCCAACTGATCCGAAAGTCACCACCAGACAGTTTTTCTGCAGAAACTACATATTGACACTCGCATATTTAGTTAGTTCATGTTTCGCATATCATGTTTTTGAATATATCCTATATTTTTTTAAAGAAAATTCTTAGCCGTGAAAGTGTTATTGCTACAGCCATAGCCACTGATATTTGTATTCTCAGGGTACAGCAGTGAACTGAGTTGAGCAGGAGAAATGATAATTTTCAAGTCAAGTCATTTTTATAGTCAAAGCCTATCAAAATCCTCTTATTTTGTTTTTCGGCATTTTTCGTGTTCCGCTGCACCATATTTCTATTAGAATTGTAATCGCTTCTGATTTGAGGAAAAGTATAAAAGTGATACGGGCATGAAATAAAATAAGTGTAGAGCATATATAATCGGGTCACCGGTTAATTTTTACTTCAGTAGCAACTTTATTTGCCATCATTTGGTGCAAAAAACCTAATCATTACTCAAATACAAAAATCATTGCATGCTGGAAACTAGGCACGAAAAGCGACGTGCCACTGACTACTGACTAACCTCAACAAAAGAAAGCGCGAGACGCATATAAAAAGCTCGTACAAATCTTGATTTCTGCATTTTGAATTGTCTAGGTTGTGTGTTTGGAGGAGAAGTCCTTCGCTTCTTTCACGGTGGAGATGAGTGTCTAACAATTCCACCCACGTGGTCTGAACAACCCGAACAAAAGTATGTCTCCAAAATAGAATTTTTAAAAATCTTTTCAGAAACCGTACAACCCCGTGCTTGTCTATTTTTTAGTACTTTTTGACAAAGGTACTACAACGGGAAAAGTAAGATGTAATTGCGAAAAAGGTTTTTTTGTTAGTAGTTCATAGCTCTGATGACCCTATTATGCAGGATTAAATGATTCTGATAACTTTTTTCTCGTTTTTGTACAATACTTGTGAATTATGCTCAATTTGATGTTTGCCAGAGCGAAGTTTTCATTCTATTTAAAGAAAGTACCTTTGTTTTCTTGTACTGATATAAGATAAGGAAATGAATGTGGATGTACAGGCATGTATGTACTTGTGCCTGAGCATGAGCCTATAAATTGTACTCATTTGTCTCTTTTTTGTTCTAACTGTTCCAAACAGCATTGTTGTATACGAAGGAGGCGACGTAGTGAGTCAAGCGCGATCTCTCTGGAGGCTGGAGTTGGCACGAACAAAATGGGCTGGTGGTTTTATAAACTGGATGCATCCCTTGAGAATCAGACATATCACATCAGGCCGTTATTTGGGAGTTAATGAGAATAACGACTTAATCCTAGTTCATAGGTATAATCATGAGAGCCGTTCCAGTTTTAGTAGTTTAAAGTAGACCGTGTCAATGTTTATAAAAAAATTACAACATTAAACTGATGGTAAAAGCTATTTTTGCAATCACCTTTCTCCTGCAGAAACGACGCAACACTCGCATCAACTGCTTTCTATCTTCGCGAGGAAAAAGACGATCAGAGAGCTCAACTGGAAGACAAGGATCTTGAAGTGATCGGAAGTCCACTTATTAAGTATGGCGATACGACGGTCATCGTTCAACACATGGAAACTGCATTGTGGCTTTCCTACAGGGTAATTCACAAGTTGCACCTAGTCTCTTGTCGTGAAATTCTTGGGCTGTGCTCAGAGACATTAATATTGTAGTATGCCTAAGACACTTTTCAAGACAGTTTTAAAATATGCATTCCCACTTTCCCCATAGTACAGCTACTCTGTGTAAATAAATTGTGTTCGTTCAGTCGGAAGGAAAACCCAGGCGAGGCTTTGATATTCTGGCATACCGTTTTCTTTCTTCATATGAAAATCGTAGTAGAATGAAGGAAACGTTTTAAAAAATGTTCTCGTTTGACACTCGAGGGTGTACCCAACCCAGTGCATTAACTTAGCTCAAAACACGCCTACTCATATTTGGAGGAAAAAAACAAGTTACGCATTGGGAAGACACGAAAAAGACAAGGAAAAACAGCCAGCTCTGAGCTTGTATTTTCTCTGGAAATGCAGTGCATAGTAAAATACTGATGTGAAGTAGACGGTATTGGAATTTAGACGAACTGTAGACGAGATACAACTTCAGAGTCGTGCAGGTGAAAGTCAGAACTTTTATTTGGAAGCCCCCTTTTTTTACGGAAGAGTTTATACTCCTGAGAGAATTTTTCGTCTTTTACATATTGTGTGAGTTTATAAAAAGAGAGGTAATCTAAAGGATGCAAGAAACAGGTAGATTCTCTCTGTGCACGACTTGGTTGTCGAATAAATGACTTTCACAAGGCCGAACTGCGTATTTATTATTACAAACACACTCAAAGCTATACTTTTTGTGTACGTTACTCTATTCATTAAAGAGAACTACGCAGAAATTCAATGATGCTGTACAGAACAGACTTACTTGTCAGAATATGGCTATTCTTTCGCAGGTCAGACACTGAACCGAAAACCATTTTTTAAAAGAGAAAATAAGCTAGGCATTAGTTAAGACTTATTTGCGACGACCATGCATAAAAAAGCTCTACTATAATTTGACTATAGGATTACCACATTTTCCCTGTTATGTATAGAATATGAGAAATTATAGCGTAGTTTAAACTTCCCAAAATATAATTAAGACTACGGGCTTCTGGCTGTCATAAAGTATTGAAATAAATTTTACTCTTGAAACTCATAACCTAGTTTTTTTCCTCTTAACAATTATTTATGCCTCAAAAGTATTAAACGAACTGTTAAACTATAAAATTGAGTTTTCTCAGATTGTGATGTTTATGTTTGTGGTGTACTAATTCATGCAGGCCTACGAAACAAAGAAGAAGGGGGTAGGAAAAGTTGAAGAAAAACAGGCTATCCTTCACGAGGAAGGAAAAATGGATGATGGTCTTGAATTCAGTAGAAGTCAAGAAGAAGAATCCCGTACTGGACGTGTCATTCGCAAATGTTCATCTTTGTTTACAAAATTTATCAAGTAAGCCAGAAAGCCCTCACGATGACTAAAATATGGAATGGGCCCACTCAACCGTATCTCTCGAAATAGAATGGTTTGCTTCCTGTGTGTGTAAAGTAACTTTTGTTTTGCTTGCTTTAGGGCTTTGGAAATCTTGCAGATTCACAGAAGTCGTGATCAATTTTTTGGTGCTGTGGACTTGAACGAGATGATCATGTGCCTGGAAGATCTTATAAATTATTTTGCTCAACCAGAAGAGGATATGGGTACTTCATTTTCAATTTTTTTTTACTCTTGTTCACCAGTTATTTTATGATTGCGCATAATATGCATGAGTTATAATGCTTCTCGTAATAGAACACGAGGAACGACAAAATCGCCTTCGAGCACTTCGTAATCGCCAAGATTTATTTCAAGAGGAGGGAATTTTAAACTTGACCTTGGAAGCCATTGATAATATAAATACCATCACGGAACGAGGTTACTTGGTCACACTAGCGAGTGATGCAAGCCAAAACTTTGAAGTGATCACAGGATATCTTTACCAACTTTTGGGTACGTTGGATTAGCTTTTTTGCTTGAGAACTTTCATTCGCGGGGAAAACGGCCACATTTGTGTGTGAAAGGCTATCAGCTAACGTGTTTTGTCAAGTCTACGACTTTCATTTTAATGTATTGTGGCATTTTGCATTTTCCAGCTGCCATAATCAAAGGAAACCACACCAACTGCGCTCAATTCGCAAATGTAAACCGACTCAACTGGTTATTCAGCCGGCTTGGGTCACAAGCCTCTGGTGAAGGCAGTGGAATGCTAGACGTACTTCACTGTGTTCTCATTGACTCTCCAGAAGCTCTGAACATGATGCGGGTGAGCCAAACATCGTGTTTTCTTTTTTTTTTCAATAACATTGCGTGCGCTACGAGAAGACAGGCACAAATGGGAGAAAGTATCCATTACATAATGCAATATAATAAAAAGAAGAAAACAGTACTCCGATGGTTCCAACAACTTTCGTATATATTCCGGGCGCATAATAGAGTACGTTCTTCCTTTGGAACAAAATGCAAAATGGGAATGCAATAAATGTAGTAAACATAATATGACATGGAGAATAAACAAGACAAATTGCCCCCTCGTCGTCCTGTCTAAAATGCAAAATGAGTTTAAAAAATGATTACCTCTTAGGTTTATGGAAGAAGCATAATTTCCGCTATGCTCAGGTCTATTGGCCTATATAACAATAATATATTAGTATAAGATGCATAATTTATGCAAGCCCCTTTAAGTTCGATAATTTAAACTACTCAACTGTGTTGGAACAGTGGGGCTCAAAAATTGATGACATACTTGCTTGGGAGTTCGGTCTCAACATGAAAAGCGTATTCGGATGGTTAGTGGATGATTGTAAACATTATGGTGTATTTATTAAACATGACAGGAAGAACACATCAAAGTCATCATTTCCCTGCTGGAAAAACACGGCAGGGATCCAAAGGTCCTGGACGTGTTATGTTCCCTTTGTGTCGGCAACGGTGTGGCTGTTCGCTCATCGCAAAACAACATCTGCGACTACCTCCTGCCTGGAAAGAACTTGCTGCTTCACACACAACTTGTGGATCATGTTGGAAGGTAAATGTTGTGGAAAATGTGGCCACTTATGATAATGCCAAACTGCCGCATTATTTTATTCCAGACCTAGCGATATGATCCTAAATGCAGATATGCTGCAACTAAATGTAGAAACATAAATGTTATTAGTATTTTCATAATACAAGCGGAGTGCTATGCCTTAGCTATGAAAGCGAATTACTTTCACGTAAAAGGATAGCTACTTGCAATTCACTTTTCAATTTCAACCTGAGATGTTTCTAAATTCTGGAAATAATAAATATGGCATGTGGTTATACAATAGTTTTTGCAGCAAAGTTTGAGCTAGAAAGTAAAGTTTTTAAACTAGGTAATTTTTCATTAGCCTAATAAGATCAAAAGATTTGAGGAGAAAGCTTCTTTTATCCAGATTTCTGGCTGTCTGTACTTTCTCCTATCAAATGGTTTGGAGCTACTCTAATTTTCCGCGAGTTATCGATTTGTCAATGCTGGATAATGTTGAAGAGGGCCGGAAATTTTCAAGAGTACAGAAGAATTTACCTAGTAGAGCGACAGTTTCAGACGTCAAGAGCATGTCAGGTTTAATTCGTAAAAGTAAAAGTAGATTTGCAATAGATAGATGTTTAGTCAACAGGCGCATGCAAAGTAAATAGCAGTTTCTGTTTAATGTTGGTTGAGGGTTTTCCTTTGTGCTATTATGAGTTATGGCAATATTATCAATCGCTCTATACATACAAACGTTGTTCGAAGTGCTACAGTATCTTGTACTGCGCTTCGAGTATTAGGTATATGCACTTGGATGCATCTAATGATTAAAATTATATAGTAGGTATATGCATAATATGTACTTGGATACATCTAATGATTAAAATGAAAAACTTCGTGTCAGAAAAGTACGATATCCATGTACTTCGAAATATCTTGAAAATAAGAGGGAAAATGGAAGTCTTGATATCATGACCATGAATCGTAGCCTATTACACAGAGAGCAAGATTTTAGGAAATGTAACATATTGCCACAACAAATACCGCGTCACAGTCATAATCTTGAATAAGCCCGTGAAGAATGAAGCGAGATTTACTTTGTTTCTGAAAGGATATGGGTAGGCTATTCCTGAAGGAATAGTAGCTCCACTTTTTACGAGCTCCTCTGCGATTTTTTTTATCTACGCAGGATGATTTTATGTCTGATGGGCTCGTCATGAATATGGATATAAAACTAGAAACAATGTGTGTCCTGATGACTCCTTTTTTTGGAATTTCAATTTGAAGTGTGCGTCCAAATATATTCGTTGGGAAAGTGGAGGGTTCTGCTATGTACCAGAAATGGTACTATGAAGTCACACTGGACCATATTGAACAAGCAAGCCACATGATGCCGCACTTGAGGATTGGCTGGGCTAATAGCATTGGGTAAGGGCAACTTTCTCTACGACTTGAATTGCCGGTTGTATCTTCAACGGACACTCATAGCGTTTATGAATTACTAGTACGAATAACTACTTGCTACTTACAGTTACTGTCCTTATCCTGGAGGAGGAGAAAAATGGGGTGGCAACGGTGTTGGAGATGATCTATACTCTTATGGCTTTGATGGCGTTTATTTATGGACGGGTGGGTTTATCTTTTTTTTTATATGAAACATGCCAGAAAATCTATTTAAGCTTTTACAGCCCTCACACTTGTTAGTTTTATGACTGCCACAAATTGCATATTGTATAGGATGGGAGGAACCTCATGTCAGGACTTTATTTGATACATTATTAGTTCTAGTTTTTTTTTTATGTGTAGCTTTTACCAAAAAAACTTGTGCAAACTCTCCGCTATCTGTCTGTCAAATAAAAATTGTGCCCTGGTCCATTCTTTGTAGGTGGCCGGAGCACTTGCGTCGTGCCTGGATCTCAGGAACCGTTCATTCGTAAGGGTGACGTTATTGGGGTGGCTCTTGACTTAACAATTCCATCAATTACATTTTACTTCAATGGAGTGAAAATCCGTGGGGCTTTCAAGAATTTCAACGTGGACGGAATGTTTTTTCCTGTTGTGAGCATGTCTTCTAAATGCAGGTTTGATACTGAAGCTTTCACTTGCTGTTGTTACAGGCTTCAAATTTCTTTTTGAGGAATGAGGACTCAAGCAATTTTCATTACTTTGCAGCTGCCGCTTTCTCTTTGGCGGGGATCAAGGTCGGTTGAGGTACCCTCCACCTGAGTTACACTCGCCCATTGTGGAGTGCCTCCAGCCAAATCAAGTACTTTTAATAGATCCGTGCTTCTTCTTTGGCGATGTAAACAAAACAACGCTTGCTGGTCCCCTTAAAATTGAGGATGACACTGCGTTCGTGCCAAAACCTGTGGATACAGAAACCGTAAGAATAAATTTTCAACCATGTTACGTCCAACGAAAATGAAAAGCGACAAAGTTTTCCCATCTTAGCCACAATATTACCATTCCGCACACATTTATCCGGGTTTCACAAACGAAGCCGGAAAAGTTGCTAAATTTCCTGTGTCCATATCCAACCATATTTTCCCGCTACCAAATTGCGTCAGGATTTATAAGCGAGAAATATTCATACGAGAGCTCCCTGCCAGGAAACCGCTTATTTGGAGAGAGATGGAAAGCACAACGATCACGTTAAAATGTTTCATGAAACACATTACATTCCATTTTTACACGGAAACATACTCAACGCATGTTTTACCATGCTGCATTTTCTCCGATACGACTAAAAGCTACATCGTTTAAGTGCTTTTAGTGTTTTGCCTGCAATGTTTGCTTGAGGACGGCAATAACGGGAACAATGAATGCAAAGAAAACTGTAATATTATACTTTCTATGGCTAATGTCATCAAGCGTATTATTCCTGGTGACATACCTCAAAAACTTTGCCGCTGTAGTTCTAAGTACACGAGCACATTTCTGCAAGTGCAAAACTGAAACAACTTGCGAGTGTTGCATTACAAGATAAATCATTTCGGTTTTCATTCTTTCCATTTTGTTCTGTATCATTCTACCTTTGTGTGACACGACCCTGCGGGAAATAAAGATTGTCTTGCCTGGTTACGTTGAACAAGTTCGGGACAAGCTGGCCGAAAATATTCATGAGATGTGGGCAATGAATAAAATTGAAGCTGGTTGGATGTATGGGGACTATCGGGATGATTACGAAAAGTATCATCCTTGCTTGGTTCCATTCGACCGTCTTCCAGGCGCAGAGCGAAGATATGATATCCAACTGGCTGAAAATACCCTCAAGTAAGTTTCCGTGTAGGGTAATGAGATCTTTATAATCATGTCACAAGGATAAATAAAAAAATGCTCCGCACAATCAAGCAAGGCTGTTGCTAAACTCAGTATTTAAATTTTATTCAGTTTTTTAGTATACCAAAATTATGAACATTTTTGTTGAGTTTATGGGATTTGCGTGTGTTACTTTTTTACAGCATGATTAGCGGCTGTATTAAGTTTAGATTAGCCGTATTAGACGAAAAACACAGAAATTTCTGCGACCTCTTTATGTCAGACAGGGAGAATCGCGTAGTACGTCAACTCAAAGACTACGCTAGACAAAAACTCTTTTGAGAATAAAAACAAACTAGAATCTGTGACAGTTTTTACTTCCTGCTAATTTCCGCTTAAAAGATACTGTTGGTCTGCATGTTTCTTTATGGATGGCTGAATAATGTAATGCGTCTATGTTCTGGTTAGGACAATCGTTGCTTTGGGGTATCACATTTCATTGGACAAACCGCCATCGAGAATTCGAAGCATTCGTCTTCCAAACGATCCGTTCCTTACAGCCAAATGGGTACAAGCCAGCACCATTGGACTTGAGTGCAATCACGCTCACGCCAAAGCTGGAGGAGCTTATTGATCAACTTGCTGAAAACACTCATAATATTTGGAGCAAAGAAAGGATTATGGAGGGATGGACTTACGGCTTGAACGAGGTATTCCTTACAAATTTTCCCGCATGCAAGATCAAAATTAACTGTCGCCAGTGATTTCGATTGCCGCTTGCTTAAAAATTCCAAATGGTTTATACTTGACCACATCTGTGCTGGAATGGAATACAAAGAGGTCTAGATTTAAAAGGAAATGCTCAGCCATTTTCTGTGTATCCATTTGATAATTTATCCAAAGACAATATGAAAGGGTGCAGATGTTGTTAGCATAAAAGCAAAATGCAACTACATAGTATGCAAGCCTTGCTGATGAAATAACATGGCGAATTTATATACTTCATTTATCAAAATAATGCTAAGTTATTGGTCTGGAATCATTTGCATACAGGATCCGGATGTTCAGCGGAGCCCACATTTGGTGCCTTACAGTAAAGTGGACGAGGCCATTAAAGTGGCAAATTGGTATGTGCAGCAAGAAAGCTCAAATCATTTTCACTATACGCCCAGAGCAGTATAAAATAATTGCCAACTGTAAAATCAATGTCGTTGGTGATACAATCCTCTCAACTCTACGATAACATTTTGCAATTTATTCAACATGAGCCAACTCAATAATAATAGCAACAACCCTTTAACTAAAGCATCAATATATTTTTGCAATCTTATTCTAGGGATACTGCTAGTGAGACTGTGCGCACACTTCTCGTTTATGGGTACGTGCTGGAGGCACCGACTGGAGAAGCTCAAGAAGGTAGGGTTAAATTTTCCCGTATATATGCTGTGGTGAAACGTAACAAAAGCATTGCATCTCGCAAAAGAAATTGTAAGGGGCAAACTGCGAAAAGCAACCGCATTCACGTCGTTAAAAATCTGAAGAAGTGAAAATAGAAAGCATATTTTTGCGAATACGGAACGTACGCCATAGTACAAGATATCGTTAGACATTTCTACTGTACACCTATGCCGGCTTTAACAAGTGATAATGGTCTCGATGGTGTACGTAAAGGGGAACATTGATTGCATTTCTCGAAGCCAGAACGTATTTCACATAAATTTTTGTATTACATTTGCTCTATTCTCTCTCATTTCAAATTTTCATGTGGAAAAGTGCAAACTGGAGAGGCGGAAGAGAAGCGCTACGCTGATTTCAGAACCTATCGTGCTGAAAAGACTTATGCAGTCTCCACTGGGAAATGGTATGCGATCCGAAATATTACTCTTACTAACCATGTGCAACCAGACGTTTCTACGTTCCAACGTCAACGTCGTAATGTACAAACCAATAATGGTATCAATTTCTGAGTGAAGACACGATAGCACTGAGAGACGAAAAAAAATATTGTGCTATGCGTAGAGCAATAAAGACAGTGGAAAAGGTTATCTTTCCACTGAACTTTGTTAATAGCCGTGTGTCTGTTCCCTCTTCTCCTATTTTTATACAGTTTTCTCCTCTTCAAATTAGGTACTACGAGTTTGAAGTCATGACGGCGGGTCCCATGCGAGTTGGTTGGGCAAGAGTTGACTGCAAGCCGGGCTGTCAGATTGGCAGCGATGAGTATGCTTGGGCATTTGACGGATTTAACGTAAGGCAGTGGAATCTTTTAAGAAAGAAAAACGAAAAAAAAAAACTCTTATACTAGTATGCCCCCATCCTCCATTTCAAATACCTGTCTGCCTGTAACTTTCTCCTTGGGAGTTGATACAATAATATTCTAACTTTTTTTTACTGCTGTCTCCTGATCAGATAAAAAGAGACGCCCGTAAATAGAAAGTTGGCAGCTAATCCTCAAAAAAAAAAACTGATCCTAAGATCCCCACCCAATAATCCTTTCTGAAAAATATATACACTCCGCTACGCCATGTAAATAGCGCCAAGTGGACAAAAAAGTCACTAAAATAATTCTCTTTTGTATATAATCATTGTAAATGTGACCGTTTTTCGCTGGCTTTTTAGGTGTACTTTGTAACCCGCTCAGTCAGCTTTGTTGACTGCTGTTAGAAACGTACAACTAAAATCTTAAATGTCATGTTGATGTCCTGTTTAAAACAAAAATGAGTGCCTCTTGTAACTTTGACAGAGTGAGAAGGTCCATCATGGTAGTGGTGAGCCATACGGAAGGGTTCCCCATATTGGGGATACAATTGGTTGCATGATAGATGTGGAGAACAAGTCGTTGAGTGAGTTTGCCTACATTTTTTATACCTTAACCGTACAAACTATATAGAAGTACATTCAAGTCTACGTGCAATACAAGGCATAAATTGCTTACTACTCGCTAAATTAATCATACCATTTTAACGAGCCGAATTATTGAACTAAAGAATCATGGTTTGGTGCCACTTTGCAAGCAACTTACAAATGTTTCAAATCTCCAAAAAAATTAGCCAGAGCTCTCAGGGTCTCATGCGAATAATTCATTTCAGCAGAATGCATTTCTTAAGTAAATAGGCAACGTGGGATAGACCTAAACATTGTGTTCCGCACATTTTATGTCGATTCTTAATAACCGGCAACACCGTTCCCGAAGTTTTTATCTTGTGGCTTCTTGTCTGCTTTCACTTGCAACAACTATGCTAATCTGTTTATATGTCACATAAATGTTGCATTGTATTGTGTTGCTAACTTTCACTATCACAGGCCAAAAGTGTCGTCGAAATAATATGCACAGCATATCTGTCTTTGTGATCACGAGTACATTTATCTAGTATCCATCCAGTATCCACCTTATATGGCGATCACAATAAGCAATAACAATAGTATTTTGATATTAATATTTGGGGTCATTCAGAATCAGTACAGTTATCTAAACGGATCTTATACGGATATTTGAAAAATATCACTACTGCCTATTGTAAACTGCAGGTTTTCACAGTAGCGGTATTATAGTTTGTTCAAACTGTTTTGTACAAAATACTGCACAACATCTCATTAATCAAGCAAGCGATAAACCGGCTACCAGCTACCAACTTACTAAAATCTTAAAGAACCGAGCTACCAATTCCCTTTTCATGTCCAAAAATGTATCATGTAAATAATGTACAATTTTTTTGTCTATACCATTTACCCGTTTATGGCTTTCGTGAAATTAAATGTCAACGCATGATTAATATCTAGACATATCAAGTGTATATATCAGTTTCCTACTACATTTCCCCTTGAAAATTCCATTAACACCAGATTCCTATGCCCATTTCCGTCGACTAAAATCCTTCAGTGAACTTGACTTTATTCATAAATTCGTGAAAATGATAATCGTATCCAGATAAGTAAAATAAATCACTTTTTTATTTCTTTCATGTGAACCTTAAATATACCTTCCACAACTTCCTGACGGTGTTCTTATCTCTTCTGACCTCGTTTCGCTTCACGGTCCACTTTATCTTGTTTATGTTTTTTTTTTTTTTTTTTTTT
>VICI01002283.1:0-17265 GCA_019593645.1 Akabosia matsudoensis | reverse complement strand
TTTTTTTTCACTCCAATTTTCCCTGTCACACAAACATACCTAAAATCTTGATTGTGCGATTGTTGAATAAATGTAAAAAATACATATTCATATGCCTTTGTGTGAAGTTTATGTAATACCACAATATGGGTTTCAATTCTACATGTAAGCAACGTTCACTATTCTACCATTTTCTTGAAATGATCGGGCTAACACTCATTCATAACAGTTTAACTTTCAATATGTCACAGAAATACAGAAAAACGTTTTCAGAGTTCTACTTTCCATTTCATTCTCATTTTCATCACAATAGGTCGAATTGGAAGGCACGCCATTTGGTTTATGAGCTTTTAAAGCAGAAGAAAAGGACCTGTATGGAGAAAGTAACAGAAACCATGATTCAAGATTCAAGACAGTCGGTCTTGGCCGACTTTTACTCTTAGCTTGAAGATATGTATGCAATTATGTTTTTTATAAATAAAACAAGGGAATTGCTTTTTGCTTTAAAATGTGTTTACTATTTACTATATACCGTGGTTTAGGTAGCAAAATGTGCGAGTATTCTGTGCCCCATCAGAACATTTGTGTTATTGAAGTTTAGATTGACGACTTCGTTGGTAGTGATATGCTATACTCCTGCGTTTGCCTATATCAAAGTACTGTTTTTGTCAAAATAAAATGGATTTCTCTTCAATTTAAGCTGCATGCGTAGGAACTTAGGGAGGCTATTTCTAGTCGATTAAATGCTTCTAATTCTTGCATGAAAGTAAAAATATTTTACCACTCGTGATTACATAACAATTTCCAGTCAAATCAAACCTTGAAAATGATACAGCAAGCGATTGATTTGTTATATAACTTGTTTTAAAACAAAAAACATCGGTGATATTATCATTATACTGACTGCTTAAGCATAATAATTATATTATTATAGAACAATGTGTCCGGTTTAGAAATCCCCTATATTTTTCGTAGCAAAATGAATAACAAGTTTCCTGAATAATGATGCGAATAATGATATAGAAGATGGGGATCCTTTGGTTAAACGATATGAAAATTCAATAATATAACTCAAAATCTCAGCATTACATCATGCTTTTTTAGTTCCCACTCACAAAAAATACGTAATTACATACCCCAAACATAGGAGGAATCATGATGATCATTCATGCCATACATATTTGTGGATTAAGAGATGATGAGACCATCGCTAAAAATGCATTGTTAGTCTTGTTTGAGATAAATAAGTAAAATGCAAAAAAAAAAGTCTTTCTTTGTCTTCAGCACCCTTTTTTACAAACACTTGGCCTTGTGATGAGAGAATTATTATGCTTTAAAAGTCTTGATGAGATGCACCAACATACTTGAAAATACAAATGTTTCATTGTTTTCAAGCTATATGGCGTGAGCATGAGAAACTATTTTTTTCTCCAGGCTTCATCAATAGCAGGGTTAAGGACAAGTTCGTTCACACAGCTATTTATGAATAATTTTGTGATTTTTATGCCTAAAAACAATGTTTAATTACGTAAATTGTTCTATTCCTGATTCCCAGTGGATTGCATAATGCATCATGACTATTATTTTTATGTGTAAGGATTATTTTACGTCATTGCCAATTGCGGAAAGAACACTCTACCAAGTGGTAGTCATTTAACCGTTTTCTTTTTTTGTTTTTTAAATGAAGTTTCTAATTTATCTTTAGTTGCGTACACTCTATTTTAGATTACCTCCTGGTGGCATATGCTATTAGTTTTCGACGTCCTTGTCCGGTGGCAGTTAGAGACAGGGATGTGTTTTTGATGGTAAGTTTACTTGGCTGGCATGTTCTGAAGCCTTATGACATCACTATGCAAATGTCGTCCACAGGAACTCTGTAGATATTTTAATTATGTCGTGTGCATTAACTAAATCATCGATACTTCAAGCGCTTCCGCATCAGAGGACATGTCAGTTATACTTATAAATTCAAGGGAGGTTGTCTTTTCACGACCTATGCCTACACACAGTAATGTGTCATACCTATTATGAACCTCTGACGTTGCGAAACTATTCTGAAGGTTATAGTGACTGAGAATTTTGTGCACCGCAATTACTCGGTCGCAAACTTCGTATCACATTCATTTTGCTGACTAAAGATACGCATAGTTTTTGGTTTAGAAAGCGTAAAAATGTTGAGCATTATTTCATAACGACCATCCCAAAAATAGTATAAAGTTATTACATGTGTTGCGCTCATTTTCTGGGGTGTCTACAGCCGTAGAGCCATGACCATCTACGAGGACCATTTTTCTCTGTAATATTGCGATATGACATTTTATTATCTCGATGCTCGTTCTCACTTTGCGAGTCGAAATTCAGCCTATTTTAAGTCAGAATGCATAATTTTTCAAGTTGTAGCCATTTTGTAATGGCGTTCGAAGTTCGAACACGATCAATGTGAATGGACCATTTATGATGTACCCTAAAGAATGTTTAAATGCATACGTGCATTGATCTCTTTATAGTAGAAAGAAACGAATTCGGGAATCGCTCAGGCGAATAACTATAATACTAGAAAAACTATCTTGTGAACACGTTTATCGAATGTGATTTTGAAACATGTGTGATCGGTTTTGTACCGTACTAGGTATACATCCTTGTACTCACACTCAGCCACAATCGAGTGTCGTGAACGTGGTAATGCGACAAATGGCCTGAGAACAATTTAAATTTCTAGGAATGGAATGATATTTCTTCGCTTATTTAGTTTTCTTTCTTTTTTATCAATAGACAAAAGTTCTTTTGTATGTTTAGAGTAGAACTGTAACTGATCCCTTAGCGAGCGATTAAATGGAACTACGTCGCAAAATGTGGTTTCAAAAATACGGTTACATGTTTTTGTAGGAATGGAATGATATTTCTTCGCTTATTTAGTTTTCTTTCTTTTTTATCAATAGACAAAAGTTCTTTTGTATGTTTAGAGTAGAACTGTAACTGATCCCATAGCGAGCGATTAAATGGAAGTACGTCGCAAAATGTGGTTTCAAAAATACGGTTACATGTTTTTGAACATCAAAACCACGTCATGAATTCAAGTTAATCACTAGTAAATGAGCTGCAAAAGAAATCACGTAGATTTTGTATGGTTGCTGTTACCTCTCGGGGGAACGTCTTGTTGAATGCAGGGAATGAAAATTCAAACATGCACTTGACTGTGAAAACAAAACAAAATCTTGGGTGAACTTCAAGTTGATTATTTACGGCATGTTTTTGAGGGCCCTGTTTGGCAATGCTCATTTTGTTGTTTTAATTTTTGCAGATAGTTTCAATCCACTCCGTGCAGTTCCCGATTTCAAACGCCAGATTTATCAGAGCCATAAGACAAAATCCACAGCAAAAACATTGCATGGCAATGCAAAGATCAGACTATTTAATCAGTACACGTATTAATTGTGCTTGTTAACCACTAGGTCAGCTAATTTTTATTGTACAGGATGATTTTGAAACTTATGCTCAGAGCCCATCCGCCGATCTGATTTACTACAATGATTTCTGACCGACAACAGAGAATGAGAGTTGTTGGAGATAGGGTGCAAGCAAACTAGTATAAAGTAGATTTATGGGTCAAGGATTCCTACGTGTTTCCTTCCGACTATTACCATGTTTCACTCCCTAGCATGCTGCAATCCGAGGACTATTCTACTCTAGTATCAACATCATCATCACCACTCACCACCCTTAGGGAGTGATACATTGTCAAGAAGAGGATACTGAAAAGGAAGTAAGTGCAAGTGTAAGTAAAAAGTGTAATTAAATCAAGCAAAAAAGGAAACGTGAAATGATAAGCAAAAAGAAATGGAGTATCTGGCCCGACTTTCTTCAGTCAAGCTAACTTACGTACATGATTTCAAACTGTCTCGCGAAAACGATAGAGTTGTACACACAGCAGACAATAAAAAATTATTACTTATGCTTTCATAATTACAAAGATAGCTTTTGCCAATTTGTTGCGTACTTAAACACATCTCATCATAAAGTCGTTATCTTTAAGCTAAATATTTTCATGCTCCGCTAATGACTGCTATCCATGCGTGGATAGGCATCATCGTTTGTTTTCGATAAAACTGCGAAGAATTTATCGTTAAAAAGGCATATGGAGGGAGAAAAGTGAGCTTCGGACGGGAAAATTTTAATCAGAAAGCGGAACGGAAATTTCAAGCAAAGGCAATCATTTAGCTATCTAAACAAAAAATCATCCTAATAATTTTTATGCTTAGTCATGCGTGTTTCTCAGCCAGTGAGTTGAAGATTGTAAAGGAAGTGTATGGCCTTATCACACACAAATGTCATGGCACGCGGTTGGTGGCGTTGGATCGATAAGGTGAGGGACTTCTCTATTAAGTGAAGACCCAAGGTTATCTAAACAAAAAATCATCCTAATAATTTTTATGCTTAGTCATGCGTGTTTCTCAGCCAGTGAGTTGAAGATTGTAAAGGAAGTGTATGGCCTTATCACACACAAATGTCATGGCGCGCGGTTGGTGGCGTTGGATCGATAAGGTGAGGGACTTGTCTATTAAGTGAAGAACCAAGGCTAAAATTGCAGAGTGCATTTTCCAATTATCTATACTGCTCTTCTTTAGGTCATTTGCCATAAAATAAATTCATAATGGAGATATTCTGAGAAAAAAAGAATCCCTGTAGCGATTCCAAATCTAAGCTATGCAAATGCAAATTCTGACTTTTTGCGATGACACAAGTTCCTTGGAAGGATTTTTCCTCGTTTACATCAATTTAACGCTCAGCTCAATTGACCATTTGGGTGATACATCGTCATCATTTTCGAGGAGAGGAGACGTATTCAGAACTTGTGGCAGGCAAACAACACTTGTNTTGTGGCAGGCAAACAACACTTGTAATTTAAATTTCCATTAAAGAAAATCGAAAGCATTACCCATTTTCAGTAGCAATTTGTTTGTTGGAATCTATTACTGGGAATGACTATTGTATGGGATGTTTTTTCATACATAAACGACAAGAGTTTATAAAATGTGAAACCATCTGCATTCTATCTACCATTGTTCCAAAACAAGAAGTTTTATTTGCAAGTTTCGGTAGGCTTTGCATTCATGGGATCGCGATCGCTGATTTGCAAAAAACACCACCATAAGTAACATTACAATAACATAAACATAAATATAAAGCAGTGAGAAATATGGAGGCAACTCAATAAGATACAATTCTTGTCATTTTTATCCCGTTGTGTTCGTAAAAGCCAACCGATGTTTTAAATGTTTATTGAATTACTGCCAATCAGCGCTTTTAATGGATTAAAATGCAGTGAGATAATACACGTAAGCCCCTAATGAAAACATTAGCATTATTTTTTAAGAAGTGTCTTACTTTGAGAATTTGTTCATCTTGATATCAGCTTTCATAAACATTTGTTTTGTCATAGAATGTACAATGGCCACAACAAAATAGTATAAAATATACTTCTAAATAAATGAATAATGCCCGAAACACGTTATTGATATGTGATAATTGGCTGTACTCTGTTGGTGCAGTGAAACCTTACATTGAAAGTTCATGAAGCTTTTGGCACTGATATTTTTTATAGGTTTCATATGACCTGAAGAATGATTAGAGCCTCATCTTACCATTAAGTGATATAGGAAATAGTTGCATTTAGGAAAAGTGTATATTAATGAAACATTTAAGAAAGTACCTTTTTCTTTGCTTGTCCGTGGTCTCGATTTCAGTCAACTATCAATCGTAAACACTGTCACACTGATTAACTTTTGTTCACTCTCAATTTTTCACCTTTTCAATTCCAATTTAATTTTCCCTTTGCAATATACGATTTGCACGCTCAGTCCTGACTACGAGTTTATTTGTAATGGCACCATTAAAAAGGGAAGTTTTACTCATTTTTTGTGTTGTCATCATTCATAATTGTAGCAGCCAAGCAATTGAATGAAATTTAAAACGTTGTCCGTCCCGCAATAACCATGTTGGTGAATATAAATCGCGAGTGGAAGGAGCTTGCTGTCAATCTCCTCGATGAGGTTTACAGCTGCATCAATTACTCTCTGTACTGTTACAAGCATGTCTTCCGGTAATTGAAAAGATTTTTAAAGCAGTGTCGTAACAGAGCCAATCATACCCAGAGCAAAATAGATCTTCAGTCCACCAAATTTGCTTACAGTTTTTGTTTTGAAACTTTAAACTTATTCTTTCCTAGTAGTAAGAATCACGACGATAATAATTGGATCACATCAATTTTCACAAAACATGTTGCACTAAACTATCACAGATAATAACTGTTTAGAAATGATTGCAATGCTGTTTTTATCGTTTGCATAAATCGCCGAATCTGGATTATTTTTTGATTCTGCTCATTAGCAAAACCTCACGTACAAAAGCTCGATGATATTTATCGTTAAACTAGTCACAACTTGATTTCCTCACTTCATAACTCCGGCACAAAACTACATACTTATAAACTGTATGATTTCTACAAAATTTAGATTCATGGAGGGTAATTCTCACGCAAAAACTGTTAGCATAAATGTGGCTTTGCTGCGACTAAAACCGAGTAACTAATTTTGCTAATCAGCGCGAGCAAAAACTCTTGGACTGATTGCTCCTCATGTGCACACTTATTTTGCACGTAACAAAATCTCTTCCTTTCATTTCAATCGTCTTTAAACAAAACAAAGTCAGATACTGAAAATACTATTTGTTTTCAGGATGGCCATTCTTTTAAAGCTTTGTCTGCCCACCTATGTATATTTTGTAGTACATTTGTAGTCCCAGCCTACAACAATTTTTTTAATGATTTGGACGAAAAACACGATCAAGAGATGATCATCCGTCCAACCATTCCATTCATCTGTCCGTGCACCACTACAACAATGAACAACACAAGATTCGCATAAAACATGAACAAACTTGAATTGGAGCCACTACCACACACATTCTCAAGTCCAATAAAAACAAGTATACAGCCCAGCTCATGGGTTAAAAGCCTATCGTCATCATATGAAAAAGTTCCTTTACGTATTCTCTTTACCTTCACGATCTCATCTTTTTTTGCTCGCAACGTTGCAGTCGTGAATCAGCCAGGAGCTCATACCAATGGCAATGGCAGGCAAACTGCTGCTGCTGCTGCTTGTAACAATATTCCTCTTTTTTTATGTTTTCAACCTTTCTGCCAAAACAAGACAAGGGGAGAACCATCTATGTCTACCGAGAAGCTAACAAAACTTCTCAGACGACTTGCGATATTATAAAAATGCAACCAACAAGAAACACGGATGAAGAGGAGGACTCAACCATACATTTTGCACACTACAAGAGTTCCCTGTATAGCAACAATAAGACTAAAAAATAGCTACATTTTCAACCAGGCAGTGCAGATATGTGTAAGGAAAACCCAAAATGTAAAAGGTGGCTTGTAATAATGATGCTTGAATGGAAAGCTTGCTAATGTTTCGTTCCTCAAGTTTTTTTGTGGTAATATGGTACGCTCAAGACGGCAAATAGTTTCATGTGTGGAGGTGTGCGGGCCTGATCAAGTATCCCGTATGTATTTTCCACTCTGTTATGGTCATGTGCACTTTTTTTGAACAAAGGAAGAAGATAAAACAAGACATACCTAATAGTATTGTTATTGCAAAGAGAATTCGCTGCAATCATGTAAAGTTGTTGCGAAGGTGGAAGATTGGATCGTTTGGAATTGAATACTAAAAAAAGAAACAGACAACAGACGGAACGTGGATGGAGTTTGGTAACTGCATTGTATTAGGATGATGATCTGCAAAGGGATTTTTTGGCAAATAGACATTTAAACTAACAATGCGCACGTTCGCCTGCAATGTAGTGTTGGAATGATTGTATGCTCGTTACAGTTATAAGAAGAAATTGGATGTGATAGTGTGCGGGAAAACAAATCAGATGCGATTTCATGTGATAAACACTTTCCAGGTTTTCTGTCAAATTGTAAAAAACGAGAAAAACATGTATGTATTTTAATGGGAAACGTAGACTGGTGGCTCCAATTTAATTGTGATTTGGTTTAGCATACAGAAAATGAAATTAGGAGCACACACCGCTTTTCATTTCTTTTTATATGAATGTTCCATTTCGGTTTATTGCTTGGTAGGGTATTTTTATAGCGGTTTATGTTCGCGTTTTTATCGCACTTTTGTGTTTTCCAGACGAAAACTGCTCCTTTAAACGTCCAGGCAATTTTGGAATGTCGTTTAATAGTATTCCAATGGGTATAATTGTTTTTAACATTGTAATAGACCAGAAAGTAAAAGCATTTCCATGCGCGAGCGATTAAACAGTGCGAAACTGTAACCTCCAAACAATTTCTTAGGTTTCGAACTAGCCAATGACAATCTTTATAATGCAGATAGTGTGCACACGCACAAATGTTAAGTAGCTCGTAAATCTGCCATGAAAACTTGCCAAGCCGAATTTTATTCATTCTTTGAAAGTTTTTCGCTTTTCTTACGTTTTGAATTACATGCAAACAATTTTCAGATGGCGGATGTAACACCGAATATATTCTTAATGCAAACCTTTTTTTTGCCTTAAACTTGTCCAAGAGCAAACTAGCAACAATATCCATCCAGACAATTGCTTTTGCCTTGTATTTTCCTTCATTTCCGCCAGTACAAAATCGTTCCCCTTGAAATTCATGATGGCTGAGTTAGCACAAATGTAAAAAATGTTACATCGGACTTTTTTTATTGTTGTTTCTCTAACCGTATCCGTATTCACAAACAATGCTCGGTCAGCTTTTTTTTTATTTCTGCTCATGTAGCAATGCACTTGTAACTGACTGTGACTCCCGCTGCCAAGTTTATCATAAACATAAAATGTCTGTAGCCTTCTCCTCAACAAAATTAACGATATTTCGCTACGATCCCCTCCGTAGAATAAACGTCATTTGCATTTCATGATTGATTTGAAATCGACCCTGTATACATAATGAGATCTCCATGTCTGTCAATAAAGACTTTTGAAACTAACACAACTAATATTTTTCTTTCTTCAGAATCATGATGAGCACATATTTTTGTTATGCTGTCATTTTTGCTAGTTTTAGCGATCCCATCTTTCATCAGTTGTTGTAATGGTAAAAACCAGCACAAAATGATAACAAGTTTGATTATAGCGAAAGATTAAAGACAACGAATGTAATTGAGTAGGTAGACATCCATCTTTTTCTTAACTCCCTACCTCTGCATCTTCTCAAGAACCTGTCTTGTTTAAGGGCAAGGAAAAAGTAGGCTTCCTTTCCTTTTCTCAACTAGCATTTTCCTTGGCTCTTGAGAGACGGCTAGTATTTTTGCTAATGGAATGTGGGAGCGTGTAAAATAAAAACAAGAGCTGATCTGGGTTTCAATCCATCTCGGATTAAAGGTTAAGACGAGAATATAAGAAAGTATATGAGTGTGTCATAGATAAAACTCATTTTCGTATTCTTTGCATATCGTGCTTCTAGTCGTCTTCATTATCATGGAATACTGTCATAAAAACAATGTTGTTTTTGTGATTATAATGCATCTAGTTATCGTGATCACATATATTATATCCGTTTCTCTTTCTTTTCTGCAATGTTGCCTTTTCCCTGGTTTTAAGACTTTCTCACTACCCACCACCACCACCACCACACACTGTCTATTATTCTTAATAGATGAACTACGCAGGTAAGCTTGTTTTGAGCATTTCTACTTGTAACTGCCATCAGGGGAGAATCGTCATTTCCTATAGCTATTGCTCTCATTACTTTTTATTATTTTTATTCTTGTTTTCAGGCTTTAGTTGGCTGGCGTGTTTTTCTATCTTTAGCAAGATATGCAAAGGAATTGGATGAAATTGCGTGTGAAATGAAACAAACGGAAAATAACGAAAGTTAGTAAGAAACGGTAGTAGTGACGGTGCTTGTTTTACGGTACTTGAAAATTGTCTGCAGTTGATTGTATTGTAAAAGTGTACGGAAACAGAAGCGACGTGAGGACAAACTGGTGATAATGACAGTAAACAAACGTATTCATTTTCAGTTTTGTTGTAGGATTTTTTTTATATTTATGACACATTATGACTACCGGCGGGTAGATTTTCGTTAACGACGATGAAAGGAAAATGACGAGAAATTGTTAATTTGTAAATTTATGAACAGTTGTGTATCGTACATTTTCACAGTAGGCTTGCATAGACACAGGGAAATTTTATTAGTCGTTAATTTTCGTAATCGTTGTAAATGTTTCGTGGAGTGTATAAAAAGCAGCTCATTCGGATTGAATAATGTTTCATGAAATGCGAGCAAAAAGACAGAGGATAGAATTGCTAATTCTCAAGCGAATACTGAAGACATTTGGTTTTAGACCCTGAATTAATTATTTTTACGATGAGATGAGTGTTTTTATGGCCCCGTATCGCAATAAGTCGAGCTTTTAATGGTTGTGTTGTGGAAGTTATACGGGAAAAGGGAAAGTTGCCCTCCTTATGAATATCTTCTTGCTCCATATGCTAAGCGTCTTTTCTGAAAAAAAAATTGCATGTTCCTCGTTCATCGTCTCGTACCGATGGTCTGTTCTGTAGCTATACTACCCAAAAATTCATGAGATTGATTAGAATATGGATTTCTATGCTTGTCGATTATAAACTAAGTATGCGCCCACAGAACGACGTCTTTGATGTTGAGGGTAAAGTTGATCCTCCTGGATAAGAGTAGTAATTGGTTTTCGTTTCAATAATAAATGCAATTATTACAACATTAGGCATTCTGTGCTTGTCATTGTACTGGCTGAGGCGACAAAGACGTCTACGATCCATGACAGACATGATAGTTGCAAAGTTATCGCTTCCATGCACAATTTTTGCAAGCCTGTATGTAATTCAATATGCTGTCTCGGTCCCTTGAGACATAATCAGGGAGAGTCGGCAAATCTCATACCTTCAATACTAATACTATTAGGAGCTCCATGAGACTTCGAAAACAGGCTTCGTCCTAATTTGTACGAAATCTTGCAAAGACAACCCACCTACAAAGAATAAATACTAGCCGTAAAGTGAAACTACTAAAAGGATACCAAGAATAAATTCAAGCTGTACGTATATTATTATAACATACAGTAGTGATGGTATGATGAAAAAGCAATTTTCGGTTTTCATATTGTCCGTGAAGTAACTAGATTTTCCTCCCTGGAGTTCTTTGAATGATTCAAATTTTCTGACGATCCCCATTGTTTGCTCAAGTGCCACAAGTCTGGAAGTCTACTGAGAAGCTAGAATGAGGTCACCAACGTATTACTAAAGTTGCATGTAAAGGTATCCTATCACCACTCTTCAGGCCTCCAGTAGTGTAAATTAGGAAGCAACAAGGCAAGACAAGAGAATGAACAAAGTAATACAATTTGTTGCGAATTTATGGCAGTGGCATGTTACTTTTCCTTACAAGCAACATATACATACCTAACCTACATGCATATCTATTATCATACAGTGCTCGCTGTTAAGCTGTCGTATTCCGTATTTGACAACCAGAAACACTCAAGCTTCCCAAGCTAAAATTATTATACCTATGTGGATAACACATGTCGAAAAATGTTACATTTTTAAAAGGCCCCCTCCTAATAACATTTTAAAACAAAACACTGCCTTAGCTTCCTTAAGAAAACGTTTCAACAAATTTCCTCCAGCCAGTACACAGCGGGTTACATTTTGTCAATTCTTTCAGTTGCGGAATAAATTACTTCCTATAATTTATTTTATCTCCAGTTGCCTTGTATTCTGGCCAGGCCTTTTGTATTTTACGCAACACAAAAGCCCTGTCACATACCTAAAGGCCTTATAGTCACGAGCTATAAAATATATGGTATCTTCATGCCCACATGCTTCGAAAATTTAATTGGATGAAGGTACAAAGTCGATATTGAAAATTCAATCTGGACTTTCAATTTTATGAAAAACTCGTTTCTAGTCTTCAACGCGCCTCCAATTAAAAATGGAACAAATAACGCACGGAAAAAACATTAAAAATTTAACCAGTTTTTTAATCGACACGCGAAAAATGCATGCATTTAATGTGCCAATTTGCTTTACATCAGCCTTGATGCTAGGCACAAGAATCATTTTACTTTTTTTTCAAAAAACTGTGCAAGTAGAAAACATTGTTTTGCTTCTTGTGATATATGACCAATTTACTTTTCGTCGAATGCGCATCCTAATAACCTGGCTTCTTTTCACTTATGAAATAGTAATGAATTTAGTGACCTACTTTGCGAAAAAAAATTCTAAAGCTGTGTAGTAGGAACATACTCAACGAAAAACCTATCAACTTTAAGTCCCATTTTTGCCTCTTTCGTTTTCAAGTTCTGCTCTGCACCCTACCCTGTACCTTGTGATGATGGCCATTTGATGATGATAAACTGTGCATAGTTATTTTTTAAGCGACATCAAGAGAGTAACTCAGCACGAAATTTTTGAATAGAGGACAATCTACTTGTTTTGCGGACAGTCGGAGGATCAGATGAATACTATATGAGTCATGCATAGGTATTAAAAACGTTCTGAGCTGAATAAAACGCACGTTTGCAACCGTGAAGGCAAGATTAGGCGAAAAAAATATATCATGTAAGTGCGTGCACAGTAGTATTTAAAAGTTGCCAAACCCACATTAGTTTAATCCAACTTAACGTTATCTTCATCTTGGTTATTTTTCGAAAGTCGGTCGGATACGTTACCATTTAAAAAAGATATGGATGACGTCTTTTGACAAGCTATAGCTGTAATAATGCGTTGTCAATCTTGTTACATATTAGCTGTGTTTTCTAAGCACACTTGGTAGTTGTCAAACTCGGTGAGAGATAAGCACAATGCAATGCTACGAATTCAGATGTACTTAATCGAAATACATTTCTAAATAAAACTTACGCAACCTCATTGAATAGGTGCAATTCCCTTTTAAAGTTACCCAAAGCGGAGTATCAAATGCAAATGCGGGAATTAGCATCAAAGAAAAATATTTTGTTCCTCATTATATCGGTAAGGCAGAAAAAAAAAATAAAGATTTTTACAAAGACCATGGGCAAAGTGCGAAGTTATGGGCTGTAGAGGCTTTCCAGCATATTAATTACACCATACGAGCATATTCAAAAAAACAATACTTACATAAGGCAATCAACCAAATTATCTGCATCTGTGTGGGCTTCACTTTGTGTGTTCGTACCTTATCTCAAATAAAAATACACGTTTTCAATTCTTTGTACGGAGGATTTAATTGATCTTCCATATAAAAGTCGAAATGAAAGGCTGTGTTTGGCAAACAGAATCTTTATTGACGTATAGCACACCTTTAAAATAGAGATGAACTCTATATAGCTTCCTAGAGTTTCAATTTCCCCCAGAAAATAAATATTTACATCTGCATGTAACAAGACATCGAAACTAGAACTATTTAGCAACTCTTGGAACTACTTGAGTCACTACTTGCTATATCCTGAACCTAAATGAAGTTCATTTTATTATACATCTTATGTTTTCTCCGAGGCATTCCATTAATTTGTGTTCTTTCCGGTAAGAGACTCATGTAACTTTTCAACGCGAGTGTGAATGCATTATCTGTGCACGCTGAGTAGACTTCCGAACAAAGACTGTCATCGTACATTCCTATCTTCATGGCTTCCGGAAATCCAGTAGGTATATTTTTCAGCTTTTTGCTGCAGTAAAAGAAAGAAAGAAAGTCCAAATTAGATAATTATAAAGTAGTTTTCGTCTTGCAAGAGAGCCAAAGTGTGGAGTAGCACATACCTGAATCTTTGATAAACTTTTAGTATTGTTGGTGAGAGATACTGCATTGCCCCATGAGCGTGACAAATCATTCTCTGCTGACACACCGGATTTTGTAGATCCTTTTCCTCCTCCGAAATTAGGTAAAACATGCTATGAAGGTATTCTGGGGCATACTTTGTATTCAAGGTGGACTCCATTGTGCTCACAATATCTTTGCCAACTTTTCCCCCGAGCCGATTTCGCAGCACACTCAGCATTGGCTTCCACTTTTCTAAAAAGCCTGCTTCCCAGTAGTCCAAATACGCGAGGACAGAGTCAAAATAGTGTAAAAATGTTTGGCAACAAGGTTCCTCCTCATTTCCACTTAGCAGCTGGCGTTGGTCACTAAAAATCGTTCTTGGAGAGCCTCTCACACTTGTGACGTAGTCTAATAGAACAGAACTCGAAGACGTATCTGGCTCGAGGGAGTCTGTGAACATTCTGCCTCCTTTTGTGAAAGGAAAAGTCTCCCAAAATGTACTTTTCTGATGGAACACCAAACATGTACCCAAATGGAGCTGTGATAACGCCAAAGAAGAGAATCCCAGCGAGTGTAACTGCGAGTAGAACGGATAGACCGCCTTGGAATGGGAAACGGTTGAAAAGATTAGCCATATCGTACGGAAGATTCACTTTCATTCCAAACAACAGTGGCTCTACATATTGATCTGCAGGAGACACTGGGCTTATTACCGTGAATAAAACGGAAACAGATAACAGGACGAAAAGCTTGGAAAACTTCATCTTGAAAGAGGACGATAGAGAAAAAAAGTATAAATCGAGCTTTTACATTTAAATGAAATTTTTTCCTTTAGATCAAGTCGATTAAATAGTGAGAAAATGCAATTCTAATGAATTCATTAACGGGAGGATCTAATGAGAATGCACATTTAATGAGAAAGGTTCATTACATCAGACGCCGATTTGCTCCCCATGAGACCCAAGCCAGGACATGTTTTTTTAGAAGAAAAGCAAGGGTGCTAATGGCTAATTATTTACGAAAAGGGTGATCTGTAACGTCTCGTGTGGGTGCACGTGCGAGAAAACGGTTCTACCATCTGTGAATTTCCTTAAGGAAAATTAGGAAGGTAATTAGTAGCAAGTACTAAAGTTCGGCAAATTGTTGGTAAAAAGCCACTGTGGTGTATATGATAGTAAAAGGTTTTTAAAACCATTATTTCTGGATTAGAAGCTCGTGAAGGAAGTCATGGTCAAACTATTTAACCTGTAAGTTGAATGATTTAAGATGCATTGCCAAGAATAGTTCGGCATTCCTTCGTCTGATAGCAAAGCTTCGATCATTTAAATGATATTGATGCCAACCCATATCCAAAAGCTATATCACCTATGCCCATAATATTTCAAATGAACTTAATTAAAGCTTGGTGCATGATAGTGTATATGTAATACGATTGCATATACCATGGATCATTAGCATCACACAGAAAACTTGTTCCAGTTGATGAAAAATCACCCAACCCACCTTTTCCATGTTTGTATTTGCCTTGGTCCAAGCCAAACTCGAGACAGTGACGTGACAAACCTATTATCAAAAAGATTACGATGGAACAGATGGAAAAAATGTACTGGCTTCAGGCTTTATTCAATTGCATTTCATTTTGTACCCATCATTGTCTGGAGATAGTATTCGATACTTTTGCACTATCTTACACAATATAGAAATCAAAATCAGAAATCAGTTTGCTTGTGAGGATGACAAAGCTTATTCGATTGAACAATGGAATCCTCAGTCCAATTGTTGGAATGGGAACTTGGACGGTTTGCTAATATATTTCATAGTCATCATATTTTCAATCAGAGTTCTATTGATATCGCGTCTGCTTTGTTTGATTTTGATTGTGGTACAATAGATGACAAATCCAGTTCAAGATTTGAAAGCGCTGGAAGATGCTTTGGACGTTGGATACAGACATTTTGATACCGCGTACAAGTACCAAAACGAACAGATAGTTGGTAGAGCGATACGGAAATGGCTAGACAAAGGACAGGGGAAACGGGAGGATCTCTTTGTAGTAACGAAGGTATTCCCACAAAGGACAAGATAGTTTCCGAGTGTTGTATGTTATACACGTTTTCCTTTACACTGCACATCATGATTTAAGTTAGTTTCTTCATTGAGTAGCTTCCCTGGATGGGTATGAGAGCTGGATTTGGTGGATCACTTCATGGATCTCTCACTGAGAAACCTTGAGTTGGACTATGTGGATCTGTACCTCGTTCACTGGCCATTTGGACTAAAGTACAAGGGGGATGACAACATCGCTCCTTCAGTGGAAGGCACCAATAATCTGGATTTGGATCTAACGACCAACTTGATTGAAATTTGGAAAGCAATGCAAAGACAGGTGGATGCGGGAAAAGCCCGATCGATTGGAATGTCTAATTTCAATGTTGAGCAAGTCAGTCGTATTATGAAGGTGGCCAAGATTAAGCCAGTGACAAATCAAGTAATCGACGAGAGGAATCTTTAATGAACGAAAAAGTTACATTATTCTGTTAGTACATCATAGAGTCTTGCCCCCTTTTGAATACAGGTTGAAGTTCACGCCTACTTTCAGCAACCAGATTCTTCACAAGGAATGCCAAAAATATGACATAAAACTTACTGCGTACGGTCCTTTGGGTTCTCCTGGACGCAATGTGGGAAGGTTTGATATTGTAATTTACACAAAAAGCAAGTTCAGCTAATCACCCAAAAAAAATGCACCATCCTTTCAGGACTCAGAGGCTCCCTGACTTGATGGGTGACTCCAACAATTACAGAAATTTCCAAAAAACACAACAAAAAACCGTCCCAGGTGCTACTCCGTTATCTTGTGCAACAGGACATAATCGTGATTCCGAAAAGCTCAAGTATTCAAAGAATGACCGATAATCTTGATGTATGTATGTAACAATTAGTAAAAGCACAACTCTGACCTGACTAGACACCCGACGTTACTAAAATGAGATGCTTTCTTTGTTTCAGATTTTTGATTTTGGTCTTACGGATGAAGACATGAAAGCAATTAAAAAGTTGGACCGAGGAGAAGACGGAAGAATGTTCAGGGAATTTCCAAGGTATACCGCGTTACAATAATAATGCACAATATATCTATTATGAAAGTACAGCTTGACTCATATCATAATGATGATCAAAAGCAACACAGATTAATGTATTGATTAGCTTTCTTTCTTTGAGGATACAGTGCTGTGAATCACCCGGAATATCCGTTCCCGTACTAAAAGCATACAGAAGGATGCGTATTTTCATAGAAAATCTTTAATTCTGCTTCCTGAAAGCATCGTTTAAAACATAAATAAAAAATAAATGGCAATACAGCCGGAAACAGAAAAGTTGAATGATTATTTGTAGTAGGGAGGTAGGTCTTGGCATTCTTCGTGTATATCTCCGGTCAAGGGATCCATGAACTCCACGCATTCTTCAACAAC
>VICI01002282.1:0-17269 GCA_019593645.1 Akabosia matsudoensis | reverse complement strand
CCAAAATCACCACGCTTGCATCGTTTCCGGCCAATTAGCTGTAGTTACTCCCAGGATACTCTTATTAGTTTAGTGGCAAAGGCAATGACATCATTACCCATCGCAAGTATGGTTACTGGTTACCGTTATCAAGTTTTACTTGGAAGACTGACCAAACCAACCACATACACAATATTCTCCAGAGAGTATTCCCAAATACAAATCCTTTCAATGAGCTTCATTGATAAGAAACTAGTGCAAATTTCACAACTGGACGAGTAATTATATCCCTTATTTGCCAAAAAAATATTCCGTATAAGCATGCATTGTGTTAATGTTTTATCTAATCACAGAACCGTTTCCAGTTTAGCTATACGAGCGTATGAGTTTTTTTTACATGAACACCCTCTCGTGATCTGTTTTTCTTCAGGATGGAGCCTGCAAACTATTGTCATTTATTTTTCCTGTAAAATGTACTTATGACTGAACTAGCCATATTCATTTGCATTGGGTGCAGAATATTTAAAAACATTATCTGGTGTCATATAAAACTCTAAGCTCAAAGTTAAGTTGAGCCGAGCCGGTGGTCTGACATTGAAACACAGAGATTAAAATGTGTATTAGTATTTGTTCTTATCAATTCATAAACCCAAATTGTACATAGTGAAAAAAAAATCATTGAACGTGTAACTTGTTGCTGGATCCTCCCTTTTTGCCGACGATTCACCTGTACTCATACAATATGTGTTACTAGGCTATCTCATTGGAATATGAACAGCCATTGTAGTTGTATTTCATAGGAATAAATTAATTTTTTTGGAATTTTTGCATATTTTTGTGCTCTTCCGGTTTTACAACAAGTTTCTAGTGGTATTCAGTATGTTTTTTTAGTTTGAGGAAATTGTAGTGAAAGCTTTTTGAAAGGAAAAAAACAATGGAGGACTTGACGTGTTCAACTGTGTCAGTGTCTTCGTCAAATGAGAACGTGTTTCTGCCAACTCCAGAAACAAGTTTGAGTCCGAGTATTGCTATACTTTTCGTATGAAAACGGAAGTCCAAGTCCGAATGCGCACATGAGTAGAGAAGAGTTGAAGAAAGTTGAGGCAAATGTTTACGAGCGGTACATTAGGGATCTCAAAGGTATAATTTTTAGCACTAATGCATTACAATTAATTGGACACAGAGAAAATAGATGGGGAATATTCACGTGAAAAATTGGTTTCGGAGGAAATGCAAGGGATTATGATTGGAGGAATGGCTTTGATCAATGTGTTTTGTGACAATTTTACTTTACAGACGAGAGAGAAAATGTTCAAAAGAAAACCTTCACAAAATGGGTCAACTCTCATTTAGTTCGTGTGTCTATGTCGAATCGGAGATTTATACACGGATCTGCGAGATGGAAAAATGTTACTAAAATTACTGGAAGTGCTCTCGGGAGAGCGACTGGTAAGTGTGCACCACTCGTCGATGAGTGTTTTCATGTAACATGCGATGGTTTTGATAGAGAGAAGCGCAGTTTTTGTGTCATGTTCCCGAAATGATTTGTCTTTTTTATTTTCACAGCCGAGACCCACTAAAGGGAAAATGCGAATTCACTGCTTGGAAAATGTGGACAAGGCACTTACGTTTTTGAAGGAACAACGTGTTCATCTGGAAAATATGGGGTCTCATGACATAGTCGATGGAAACTCACGTCTCACTCTGGGTCTTATCTGGACAATTATTCTCCGCTTCCAGGTACGATTTTCGAACCCGATTCAAGCTGTGGTTCATGAAAAATGTTAATTTGATTTGCCGTATGGTGTGCCCAAAAAATCCCCATTTATCCTTCCTTTTTTATCCTTTTTATCGGTATTGGATGCATTTTTACCTTTATAAATCAGCTATAAAATGATAACCCTCGTATAATTCCGACGTTTACAGACCTTCCTTGTCTTAGCCTCGAACCTTGCAATCCTCGATGATCCCCTGTTCCTAGTATTTTGCCGAAACGCGAGATATGATTGGACGAAAATAAAACCCATTTTGAAATACCATTACCCTTTCTTGTTTCATAATGACAGTGATGATGCTAGTGATTCTGCGGTAGCGACTAAATTAAATGCTACTTTATTTACTCTTTTCTAGTCTTTATGTGAATATTTTTACAGTTCTTCTGGATTTTAATGAAAATGCCGTTTTGTTGTTTGCTTTCTAAAATATAGATTCAAGATATTACTTTTGAACAAGTGGACAGCAAGGAGACTAAATCCGCAAAGGACGCCCTTCTCTTGTGGTGTCAAATGAAGACGGCTGGCTACAGCAACGTCAACATCCGAAACTTTACCACATCATGGCGTGATGGGCTGGCCTTTAACGCTATCATTCACAAGCACCGACCAGACCTGTTACAGTACGAGAAATTGTCACACAACAATGCTATCTACAACCTCAACAATGCGTTCAACCTGGCCGAGTCAAAGCTTGGACTTACCAAGCTGCTCGACGCGGAAGATGTATTTGTCGAACAGCCCGATGAGAAGTCCATCATCACCTACGTAGTCACTTACTACCATTACTTCTCGAAACTGAAACAGGAAACAGTGCAAGGAAAGCGTATCAGCAAAGTACGATGCCGGTGTTTTTTATGCATTTTTACTGTCAAATCATTATATGCGCATGAGTGACTGTATATCTCGAACGTGTCACTATAATTTTGCCGGTATTTTTCATTTATTTCACTTCCTAGGTTGTTGGCATTGCAATGGATAACGACAGAATGATCAAGGAGTATGAAACGTTGACTTCCGACTTGCTGAAATGGATTGAGCGAACGATTGAGCAGCTTGGGGACAGAGACTTTGCCAACTCCCTTGTAGGAGTGCAGCAGCAACTGGCACAATTCAATAATTACAGAACGGTTGAGAAACCACCAAAGTTTGATGAGAAAGGCAATTTAGAAGTTTTACTGTTTACCCTTCAGTCAAAAATGCGAGCAAATAACCAAAAGCCTTACACACCGCGTGAAGGGAAACTGATATCAGATATCAACAAAGCATGGGAAAGGCTTGAAAAAGCTGAGCATGAACGGTACATGAAATTGATGATTTCTTTTTCTTCGAGACGAATGGCCCGATCAAAATGATACTGATGGTCACAAAAATAATTTGAATGTTTCAGGGAATTGGCTCTTCGTGAGGAACTCATCAGACAAGAGAAACTCGAGCAATTAGCGGCTCGCTTTAACCGAAAGGCCAGCATGAGGGAGACCTGGTTGAGTGAAAACCAGCGTCTTGTCTCACAGGACAACTTTGGCTTCGATTTGCCAGCGGTCGAAGCAGCTGCTAAGAAGCATGAAGCTATTGAAACCGACATATTCGCGTATGAAGAACGTGTGCTTGCTGTTGTTGCGGTCGCCCAAGAATTGGAAGCTGAGAATTACCACGACATTGAGAGAATAAATTCGAGAAAAGAAAATGTCCTCAGACTTTGGGAGTACTTGCTTGAGTTGCTTCGAGCTCGGCGACTCAGACTTGAAGCTTCCCTACAATTGCAGCAAGGATTCCAAGTAATGATATTCCCAGCTATCTTGATGTGTCAACATGAAGTTGTTTTTATAGTGTTAAACTAATGATAATTTAAAAATGTTCAGGAAATGCTCTACATTTTGGACTCGATGGAAGAACTTAAGATGAGATTACTGTCTGATGACTACGGCAAACATCTCATGGGAGTAGAAGACCTTCTGCAGAAACATTCTCTCGTGGAAGCGGATATCAACGTTTTGGGAGACAGAGTGAAAGCTGTTGTGCAAAACTCGCAGAGATTCATCAGCGATGACTACGAGACCGGTCTAGAAGGATTCCGACCTGCTGACCCAGCTGCCGTTATGGAAAGAGTGACGCAGTTAGAAGTAAGTGTTTGATTAGCATTTATAATTGTCGAATTGGAGGTTTAGAAAGGCACTGTGAATTTTCATTTAACTCTGTAGGAAGCGTATGCAGAACTTGTCAAGTTGGCGGTGGAGAGACGTACCCGTCTCGAGGAGAGCAAGAAGCTATGGCAGTTTTATTGGGATATGGCAGAGGAGGAAAACTGGATCAAGGAGAAGGAAAATATCTTGTCCCAGGGAGACATTGGGCATGATCTTACGACAGTTCATTTGCTCTTGTCCAAACATAAGGCACTGGAAGCTGATATTCACAGCCATGAGCCACAGCTTATGAGTGTAGTTAGCATTGGTCAGGACCTTATCGATCAGCAGCAATTCGGAGCTGAGAAGGTTCAAGAACGAGTCCAAGAGATTATCAATTTGTGGCAGAATCTGAAGAACCTGAGTGAATACAGGAAAAGTCGCCTCACTGAAGCAGTTGACTATCATCAGGTAAGTCCTTGCCTTATATTTGAATCCGAGAATAGATAGATTAGGCATGCTTTGCTTACCCTGAATATTACCGTAATTTACAGTTTTTCGCTGATGCTGATGACGTTGATACATGGATGTTGGACATGTTGCGACTGGTGTCCAGCGAAGATGTTGGAAGAGATGAGGCCAATGTTCAATCTTTGTTGAAGAAGCACGAAGATGTCACCGACGAACTTCAGAACTACTCTAGCACAATTGAGTCTCTTCACCAACAAGCCCAACAACTTGGGGAAACTGACAAGGAGAGTCCTGAGGTTGTCGAGAGGCTTGCAAGCATAGACAGGAGATACAAGGAACTCGTTGAACTTGCAAAACTCAGAAAACAACGCTTGTTGGACGCCTTGTCCTTGTACAAGCTTTTCTCAGAAGCCGAGGCTGTTGAACAATGGGTAGCTGAGAAGGACCGCATGTTGATTTCAATGGTGCCAGCTAAGGATATTGAAGACGTTGAGATCTTGAAGCATCGTTATGATGGCTTTGAGAGGGAAATGAACTCTAATGCCTCCAGAGTGGCGGTTGTTAACCAATTGGCAAGACAACTTTTGCATGTGGAGCATCCCAACTCTGAAGAAATCGTTGGTAGACAGAATCAACTGAACAGTAAATGGTCCGAGCTCAGAGAAAAGGCTGAAGCTAAACGTGATGAACTCAACTCCGCCCATGGATTGCAGACTTTCCATATTGAATGCAAGGAGACTATTTCCTGGATTGAGGATAAGAAACGAATCCTTGAAGAAACTGCTGACTTGGAAATGGACCTTGGAGGTATTATGACCTTGCAACGGCGACTTTCAGGTATGGAGCGTGATGTAGCCGCCATCCAAGCTAAGCTTGATGCCTTGGAGAAGGAAGCTGACAGAATTGCAGAAGATCATCCTGAGGAAGCTGCTCTTATTCGCGAACGAATCGAAAGTATCCGATCTGTATGGGAGCAAATGACTAACATGGTAAGTAATTGAAACAAGGATAAGGAGATAAGGGCTCCGTGACTGAAATATCAGTAAGAAGCTCATGATTACAACCTTATAATTTAACAGTTGAAGGAACGTGATGCTAAGCTCGAGGAAGCTGGAGATCTCCACAGATTCCTCCGAGATCTCGACCACTTCCAAGTATGGCTCACCAAGACGCAAACTGATATCGCCAATGAGGATGTCCCAACAAGCTTGGCTGAGGCTGAGAAGCTGTTGAGCCAGCATCAAAATATCAAGGATGAAATCGACAACTACGTAGAGGATTACGAAAAGATGATGGAATATGGCGAGAGGATATTTGCTGTAAGTGTGATTTCTTCAAGTAAACGCTGGCCATAAAGTCAACAATGCACATTTTCATTATAAATTATAAAATGTTTCCAACAGGAGCCCTCAACCTTGGAAGATCCACAGTACATGTTCCTGCGCGAGCGTCTAAAGGCTTTGAAGGATGGTTGGGAGGAACTCCGTCAAATGTGGGACAACCGACAGGAGCTCCTTTCACAGAGCATGAACTACCAGATATTCATGCGAGACGCCAAACAAGCAGAGGTTCTTCTGGCCCAACAAGAGCATGTCCTTGCCAAGGATGAAACTCCGGTGAGCTGCCATATTGCTATAGTTTAATATTTGCAATATCAGATTTACATGGCTAACTTCATTACGATCTCTTCTTGTCCTTTTAGTCGAACCTTGAGCAAGCTGAAAGTCTTATTAAACGCCACGAGGCTCTTCTTACCACAATGGACGCTAACGATGAGAAGATTAACGCTGTCATCCAGTTTGCCGGAACCTTAGTCCGAGAAGGTCATTTGCAAGGTGATAAGATCGGCAAGAAAGCAGATAGCATCAAGGAAAGACGAGATGCCAACAAGAAGAAAGCGATGGATCAAATGGAAAAACTCAAGGACCAGCTCCAACTCCACCAATTCCTTCAAGATTGCGAAGAACTGGCTGAATGGATTCAAGAAAAGAGCATGATTGCCCAGGACGACACCTACAGAAGCGCCAAAACTGTTCACAGCAAATGGACAAGACATCAAGCATTCGAAGCCGAAATTGCCTCCAACAAAGACCGTCTTGTTGCTATCCAGGAAGCCGCAAAAGGCTTGATCCAGGAAAAGCCAGAGTTTGCACAGTTCCTTGAGCCCAAAGTAAAGGAATTAGGAAACCACTTCGACGATTTGGAAAGAAGTACCAAAGAAAAGGGAGAAAGATTATTTGACGCTAATCGTAAAGTTTTGTACGAACAAACTTGTGATGACATTGACACCTGGATGACCGACTTAGAAAAACAAATTGAGTCTGAGGATTACGGCAAGGATCTTGCCTCAGTGAATATCCTCATGCAGAAGCAGCAAATGATCGAAACGCAGATGGCTGTGAAAGCAAAACAAGTTACCGAACTTGAAAACCAAGCCGAATATCTTAGCCAGATGGATCCTGACAAGGTTGAAGACATTGTTGCCAAGAAGAGCGTAGTCGAGAGCCGATTCGACAAACTCAAGGAACCACTGGTTGTTCGTAAGGCACAACTAGAAAAGAAGAAGGAGGCATTCCAATTTAGACGAGACGTTGAAGACGAGAAACTGTGGATCAATGAGAAGATGCCGTTGGCTACCTCAAGTGAATGTGGCAACAGTCTGTACAATGTTACCATTTTGAAGAAAAAGAACAAGTCGTTGATGACTGAAATCGACAACCATGAGCCTAGAATCGTAACGATTATCGGAAACGGACAAAAGCTCATTGATGAAGGACACGAGGCGGCAGAGGAATTTGATAGGCTAAATAATGAACTGAAGAAAAACTGGGACGAACTCAAAGAAGCAATGGAACAGAGAAAAGAGAAACTCCTCCAGTCGGAAAGGGCTCAGCAATACTTATTCGATGCATCTGAGGCAGAGGCTTGGATGTCGGAACAGGAGCTGTACATGATGGCTGAAGACAGAGGAAAGGATGAAATATCTGCCCAGAACCTTATCAAGAAGCACGAAGCACTGGAAAATGACATCAATGACTATGCCGATACGATCAGACAACTTGGTGAAACGGCAAGACAACTCATACTTCAAGAACATCCAGAAAGTGATAATATTGGCTTAAAGCAAGCCCAAGTCGACAAACTATACGCTGGCCTTAAGGACTTGGCTCATGAGAGGCGCTCCAAGCTGGAGGAAGCATTGAAACTCTTCATGCTTAACCGTGAAGTGGATGACCTTGAACAATGGATCGCGGAGCGTGAAGTGGTCGCCAGTTCGCACGAATTGGGACAGGATTACGATCATGTTACCATGTTGTGGGAGAGGTTCAAGGAGTTTGCTCGTGATACTGAGTCTATTGGAAATGAGAGGGTTGCTCTCGTGAACGATATGGCTGATGGTTTGATTGCAAGCAAACATTCTGACGCAGCAACTATTGCTGAATGGAAGGATGGGTTGAACGAGGCATGGGCTGATCTTCTTGAACTGATTGATACTCGAACCCAGATGCTGGCGGCTTCCAGAGAACTCCACAAGTTCTTCCATGACTGCAAGGATGTTCTCAGCAGGATATCCGAGAAACAAACCGGACTTCCAGATGAAGTTGGTAGAGACGCTGTTTCCGTATCCGCCTTGCAGAGAAAGCACACGCAGTTCATGCAGGATTTATTGACACTCCAATCTCAAGTAGAGCAAGTACAGGAAGACTCGCGTAAACTTCAAGCAGCATATGCGGGTGACAAGGCAAAAGAAATTACCAACAGAGAAGCCGAGGTTGTGAACGCATGGATGAATTTGCAAGGTTTGTGTCCTTTATGATTAGAATCATCATGCCGAACATTCTTGAAGATTCCATTTCAAACGGTTTTCTCTATTTTTCATTTAGGTTTCTGTGAAGCGAGAAAACAAAAATTGGGTGATACTGGAGACTTGTTCAAATTCTTCATTATGGTACGATCCCTCATGTTATGGATGGACGATGTGACGCTGCAGATGAATACGTCAGAAAAACCAAAGTACGTATTTTTTTATGTAACTTAGGCTTTAAAACATTTGGCACCTGAAAGTAATTTTATACTTAATTCCACTTATTTATCTAACAGGGACGTCAGTGGAGTTGAACTACTCATGAATAACCATCAAAGTCTTAAGGCTGAAATCGATGCAAGAGAAGAAAATTTTTCCGCATGCTTCCGGCTTGGCAAGGAGCTTCTCTCTAGAAATCATTACGCGTCTAATGAAGTAAGTAAAAATTAATGGCTCCATTGCGCCCCATCTCTGAGCTCAAACATAAGGTGTACATTTTGTCCTAATTAATTGATAATGCGTTTTCGTTCCAGATTAAGGAAAAGGTAATGGCATTGACGAATCAAAGGAACTCCATGCTTCACAGGTGGGAGGAGAGATGGGAACATTTACAACTTGGTAAGGATTTAGGCCTAATCTAAATAGTGATTTCCCTTGTCGCAATCTATCTCCCAGCATATCTACTAATGCATTTATCTTGCTCACTGTAGTGCTCGAGGTCTACCAGTTCGCAAGGGATGCTGCTGTTTGCGGAAGCTTGGCTGATCGCACAAGAGCCATACCTCCTAAGTACAGACCTTGGTTACACCATAGATGAAGTAGATAATCTAATCAAGAAACACGAAGCCTTCGAGAAATCGGCTTATGCACAGGAGGAAAGATTCATTGCATTAGAAAGATTAACTACGGTAAGGACTTTCTTTAAAACTCCCGATTTGAAAATCGTTTCGCAGTTTAAAAAAATGACGACCTTTCTCATCAGTACAAGAAACATACACAAAATGACACACTTGAGTTGTACACAAAATCATCATGAATTTCCGCTGTAGATATTTAAGTAGGCTGTAGTTCATTGAAGTGACACTCATTCATCTTTTGGACGCTATTTAAAATCTTGACATTCAACATTTGACTTTGTGTTATCTCTCTATCTCTCTTGTTTCCTTACAATTTAGCTGGAAATAAGAGAACAAGAAAAGAAAATGCCAAGAGAAGAAGGCTACTACTCGTATGAAATGGTGATAATTAATTATGTTCATTTCAAGTCTCTCTTAACAGACTGTTTTCATTTTGTAATTGCCTTCATTAACAGTTCCATCGCAGTACGTTGAAAGCGAAGTAATATACGCTATATTTTGTGTGAAAACTAAAAAACTTGTTGACACGAGTAGAGCTTTCAGTTCTAATCTAACACATGTCGCATTCAGGAATATTTATGTCTATGACTCGTCTGTTTCAGACTGAAGACTAACGCAGCTAAAAGGGTAGTCGTAGCTTAGCTTTACAGGAGTTTTACACTGAGGAGACTGACATGCGATTAAAAATTACGGTGGTTTATGGTTTTATGACATCACACGTGTGAAACACAACCACTTTCCAGTTGGATTAACTATGAAATAATGAATTAAGCGTTGACCCGATTATGATGGTCAAGCTAATCGAAGTGACGAATGAATGCTGTATTAAACTTTGAATTGAATGTTCGTTTTTTAGCTGGCCGTAACATTTAAGATTTTTAATTTTGTTTGGAATGTGTGTTTCTCTAGTATGAAATCCGTGACCGTGAAAAGCGAATCCGAGAGGAAGAAGAAAGAAGGAAAGCCGAAGAACTGGCTAAAAAGTCTCCACCAAAATCACCTGAAACTGTGACCGACGGTGCAAGGTCTCCCGAACAAGTTTCCGAGCGTGAGCCTGCGGTACAGCCAGCGCCAACACCATTAGGTATGATCCCTCTTACAATTACAGTTCGTGTATGCTTTTCAATCAAACACGAGAAACGACTATTTTTTACGGGTAATTCACTTTCGTGCATGTGTGTTTGTGTGCCTTTGTCTTTACTGCGAGTTTTTTGGGCAATTTTTCAACTTTTTTTGAATGAATTCATTGAATTTGATTTCTACTTTCAACATTTTTTACAACTTATTTATTTCATATAATAACCTAAAAATATATAAAATAAGATAATGTTTAAAACAAACAAAAAATGGTGAAGCCATGTCTCTCTCATGGTCCTTTTAAATATGGATAACAAAAAATGAACTGCTGCATGAAAGTAAGTCTTTCTCTCCTTTCTCTCTCAAATTGCATGACTCTTATCATTTCTCTCGATACTATCCAACCTTATGTAGCTTCTTCAATGGGATCAGCTCATGCCAGAAGTCATGCCAAGGCTGAAACTCTACCTGCCAAGATGAAGAGAAAACCAGGTATGGGCTCCAAGCGTATTTCATACTTTTCCACAGTAGGGGAACGTAGAGGGAAATGGTGTATAGCGTCAGTTGCCATATTAGTCTACTCATTTTACCTATACATCGTTTACATAATGTACAATGTAGATTACAAAAATTAGTAGAAATGGGAAAGCAAGCGCAAATCTAGAAATCCGAATATTTTAATTTGTCAAAGCACCACAGGAGTCCGTAAAATTGCTCTATTTGCTAGAAACGAGATAGAAATTCGTTTGTTTTCGTTCTAGTCGATTTTGGTGACGGGAAACATAATTAACTAATGTGAATGACAGCAAAATCAAAAAAGAAAAGAAATTAATATGAAATGTTTGCTAGTCCTACTACTTCACGTAATAATACTACAGCATGTCATTTTAGCAAAACTAGTCTACGTGTAGAGCCCAGATAGAATTTAACTCTAACCAATTGACCGATTAATTGGTGTGCGTACATTGAAATTGTTCGTGAGCATGTTATAGTTTGTATCTAAGACGGAAGTAGAGTCTGATTTATACAGCACACAACATCTGGTATGAATGATTTAGGGTTTTGTATACTGATCCTAAATTAATTGTTAACCCGAACATGTTTTTAACGAAATCTCGTGCATGTATGTTGTTTTAAAACAAATTTCATTCTTTTGTTTTTCTTTCTCACACTTTTAATACTTATTTTACATAGGAAATCCTTAGAGTATGAAGGAAATCTAATATTAAGAAACTAAAACGCTTTTTGGTGAGTGGAATTTGCTGGCTGACTCAAAACTTGCTTATTTAGAACCAATTAGGCTTCCTTCTCTTAACGAATCGCTGCCCTTGAAAAGAACGACTCCGACACCCACGTCTCCGTACGATGATGAACTGTATGACGAGTTTATTGATGAATTTAGTGAGTTTCATTTGAGTTGAAGGCTTTCGGATTTTTAAAATTTTTTTAGGCTTTTATTTGTGATACATTTAATTTTGGTTTTCAATTGTGTTGACTGGACTGAAAATGTTTGTTTTCGTTTGTGACTGTTCGATTTTGACTGTAAAGATTTATTATCCTGTTATTAAAATCATATTTTTGTGTTTTTGGGCCATCGACTCGTTATACTTCCGCTTTCTAACTGCTTATTCTCATTCGTAGCTTGTATATTATGTACAATATTTGATTATTCTAATGGTATTATTATTACTAATTATGAATGTTTAATATGAAAAATGCATATAATAATGCTTGTGAATGTTTTTGTTGTGCTTGTCATGTGAAACAAATCTTTACATTTTATTTGCATCATCAATATTATGTAAAGACTCCTCCTTCGACGATGGAAAGAAAGGTGGACGGTCCCGTTCCAAATCACCGTTTAGAAGTTTCCGTTGGAAAAAATCTAAAAGTTCAACTTTAGAGGCCATTCCAGCCGGTAGCGCATCTGATGATGAATCAAATATTCAGAAAGTGAAAGGTACATGTTTTCCACGTTTCCAAGTGAAAGTCCCAAATGCTTTCGTCCCTTCAACTTTCTCCCACATTATCTACATCCATACAATATATTTCTCCTTCCTATTTCCTTTCTACCAGCTTCCAGTATCAATATTATATTCCTTTCTTCGTTTACTTCCTAATCAACTCAATAAAACTTCTAGTTAGGTGCTACGAAGCGGCGGGTTGTTGCATTTTTTGATTTACTCTTAGAGCTCCATCATGTAGGTTCTTACATTGCCCCGATCTCAGCTTTTGGTTACATGGATTCTACTCTAAAAATTGGGCCTTTATAATCCGTAGAGTTTATTAAAAAAATGCAGATTATTTTTGTGTCTTCGTCCACAGATTTGAGATTCTCGGCTATTATTAAAAATACTAGTAAGATTCTTCTTAAAGTTAACTATATTTTGGGTGGTTGGAACTTTCGAATAGTTTTACTGTGATATTTTTCGTCCATCGTCTATTCGTAACGGAGTAGTACTATATTATATGATAGTATCATCTTTTTATTAGTTTATTAACTTCATCTTTATTGCTAAGATTTTGTTTGCCTTTTATCGTATTGATTACATTGTTATTTTCGCTTTTGCAACTACACCAAGTAAAGATCAACACATTCCTTTCGTAATGGTAAGAAGGTAAGTAATCTTTATAACAGGTAGCAGCTTGAGCTTAGAGAACTGACACCGTACAGGATATGATGGCATTACTGCTTTGATTAGAAAAAATATGCGTCATTGATTGTTCTTAACTAATTTTGAGCTTTTTTATGGGTGGGTTTTTTATGTGATTCTTGTGCTTTTATGTGGTGTGTGGTATCTATTTTTGGTATCTTTCTATTGCTTTCCTATGCTACTCATGTGCAATGCAAAAAAAGAGTCAATAAAAGTTTTATGAGCAGCTTTTGCGAAGACAATATTGCTGCGTTGCGTAATTGCAGTGAACCTCATGCATTATAATTGGTTGATTACAGAGCGCCCTGGACCACAAGAGGATGAACCTTTGGAAGGAAACCTTGTACGAAAACATGAATGGGAGTCGACCACAAAGAAGGCTTCCAACCGGTACAGACTTATGACTTGGTTTTTTTATGAAAAATGACGATTGCTGTGTTAACTTTTAAAAGCTAATACGATGTCATTTGATGAAATAGGTCATGGGACAAGGTATATATTGTCCTCCGTGGCGGAGCATTGTTGTTTTACAAAGACCAGAAGAATTTCAAGACCCAACCGGAAGCCTACTTCAGAGGGGAAAATCCAGTTGAACTCTCTGGAGCATCGGCTGACGTTGCTACTGACTACACAAAGAAGAAGCACGTGTTTAGGCTAAAGTACGTTGATTTCATAAGCGTCTTGGAGACGTCATACTATCATTCAAATGGGGATGACACTAATTTATGTGTGTGATTTTCGCTTAGACTTTCTACCGGAGGCGAGTATTTATTCCAAGCAAAGGACGATGAAGAAGTGAATCAATGGGTGAAGGGGATTCAAGATGTTAGCCAGAGTGAAGCCTCTGGAGCAGGTCCATCCCGAGCTCAGACGCTGCCGGCATCATCAGGAGAAAAGAAAGACGAACCTAAGAAACGAGGCTTTTTTACGCTGAAAAAGAATAAATAAGAAGTAGATGATTAGAGTTTTAACTATTTAGCAGGATTATTGATTATATTGATAATACTTGTAGGTAGGTAGACTAGTTCATGTTATTACTTATTCTAACTTGAGCATAAAACTACGTATGACTATATAAAATTTCAGACAGTAGCCGCGCTCATGCTACATGTAAAAAAATTGGATGCATAATATTATCTTTACTAGAAGATATCATTCAGAAATCCATGTAACTTTCATCTTTCGTGTTGATATTCTAAATCAACTCAGATTTGTTTTTCTTACCGCTAATTTGACTGTTTTCTTGATAAAAACTACCCTATATAACGACATACCATTTTGATTCGTAAAAAAAAGATATATCGAACACAAAAGAAATAAATGTTGTATTGTTACTTCTGATAATTTGTTATTTTATTCAGATAGATTGACCAAACTACAAGTTTTAATGTGTTGTACCTTCTAATCTTTTAATGAAAAAAAAGGCAAATGGTTATTTAGCTACAAAAGAAAAACGCAAAACAGTTTAGCAACAGAAGTATTACTTTCACTTGATTATTTCAGTACATGGAAACATTTTGATACTGCAAAGACCGATAATATTTGCTGCATTGCTTTGTATCCTCGTTCTCTTACAGAATATATGCCACTGCCTCATTTACTAAACAAACAAATATGAAACAATATTATGTCTACAAACAGGAAAACAAAAAAAAAAAGAACAACCTCAGCAGCACTATAACAATCTTGCTCTCTTAAGACAAAAGAGATGGTTTACCAATAAACACACGACATAATAAATATTTCAAAACATCTCCTTAAAAGCAAATACTGCCATTAGTACATAAAAAAGAGTTGTATGTGTACCGTTATTAATTATTAAATCTTCAGAGGTTATATGGTATTGTGCACATTTATGTGTAAATACACGCAAACCAACACAATAACTTGTTCAGATTCATTGTATTATATTGTGGCTTATTATTATCATCATCAACAAGTGTTCCATTTTATCATTGTCTGTTGCGTAGTCTGTTCGTACTTACACTGTAAGCAATATTGTTTGAGAAAAATGTTGTAAAAAAAATAACTACTGTGCAACTAAATAACATAACAATATGCGGAAATGTGTAACATGAATGATGGTCAGTTCAACAGTTTTCTTATAATTATGATTGCTCGAATGTTGAGTGAATTTTTTTTCATACTCCTTCGTTTTGTTTGCTTCTTATCGTCTCACGTAGCTTCATATTATTTTAAATTGAAGCTGCTGCGACGAGCATTTAAAAAAAAATACCCTGCCTAATTTCGTTCGTAATAGAAGAAAAAAAATTATATTCTTTTTTATCAAAAAATATATTTTGAAACAGAGCACAATTATTTTTGAGCGTAGCTTCAATGGTGTATTTTTTTTTTGGTTTCATTTCTACTTTGTTCGAGTACAATAATTTATGTGAAAGAGAAAGTTAAGTTAGGGATAGGGTGAAGGTACAATAGGCTGGTAAGATGTTCTTCTGTAAATTTGATGTATGTAAGAATTTGTACAGTTTTGACTGTAGGTAGTAGGTAGACAGTCTAGGGAAAGCTTATTAGGTGGTACTTTCTCCATGCCAACAATGATTTCATCAAAACCGGCACTCTATAGACATCTTTCAATCTCAGAAAAAAATGAAAATATAATTCAACGACACTTTCAAACGTTGAAATTTGTATGGCTAATAGCGAGGTTTTTGACACATTTTAAATGAAGCAGCACTAATGGCATTAGGATACGCGTGTGCGTGGCATGCTTCGCAAACAAAATCTTCTATGCCGTTGACTAGACAACCTTATCTGTTTAAAAAATACCTCTAGATAGGCAAACGTGTTTCAGGGAAACCTTACCTTGTCTGTTAGCTAACACAACGGTTGCCTTAAAAGGCTCATGTTTATCTCTAAGCATAAAAACTTGCATGGATAAGTTTAAAAGAAAAGAAAAAACCGACAACAAAGTAGTCAAGTATCACTAAATAGGTTTGATATCAACTAATCTAACGAAACCAATACTCTGTTTTGAATTTTTCTGTATAAAACTGTGAAAAAGAAAAAAATTGTTGCTTGACAACCATAAACATACATTTAAAGAAGTTCCTTTGTATTAAGGTTTCATGTGGAGGCAGATTTTTTTTCAGACATCGGGTTTGACCAGGTTAATCACGGCTATTTCAGAATTCCGGCGTTTTCTCACAAGAAACACAAAGAACAAGGCCTTTAGATTAGCATTGTCACGTAAAGCATTGGAATTGGGCACCACCGATCAAACTGCCACAACAACGACGCAAGTCAGGAGAAAAATAGTCAGTTCTAGATGTTATGAAGCGTTTCCCAAAAGAGAAAGTTATGTCTGCTGACCATTATCATTTTTCGGGTGAGGATGTGTGGCGTAACACGTATGGCTAAATGTATAAAGAAAACTTTCAACGAACGCCTTCGATTTAACCACTCTACTAAAAGTCTGCTTGTCAATATTCCAAAAAAATATGAAACTGCACTCTGACTACTGTGAACCATTTTATATTACTTGATAAAATTAAATTAATGACGCAATGTGACGAGACGGAAAATTCAGACAAAAAAAATCGAATGCAAATTGAAGGAAACAAAAAAAAAATCTTTTTTTAAGTGCTACAACCGGAAGTTACCTTGTAAGGCATGTCACCGTATGATGAAGAAAGTTTTAAATGAATAAAAGTCTCCGTAAAATTAAATCCATTGAATAGTTTTACGAAAAAGAAACCTGCTAGCTTGTAACAATTGAATTTAGTCATTTCTGGTTCTTGGCAATTTTTTATATAGAATTTTAATATATTTATTACGTTACAATATAAAAAAAAGGCTTTTACCTATAGCTATCATCAGAAAAGTTTAAAAAAAAGATCAGCATTCAGCAAACCAAAATAACCGAGAGAAAAATACTTTATTGCGGGGTAAAAAGAAAAACGATCATTAAATAATTAAACAATAGAACGCTGCGTGCTTAGTCTTGTTTTTTTTATATGTAAAAAAATTATGATCGCTTCTAAAAAAAGATTCAAAAATCTCCAGTGCATTTAGATTGGCATTTCGACAAAAGAAAACTGAGTAAATGTGTTTATACGGAAAATGTATGCATGTGTCAAGATTTTTGCTACTTGTTTACATTCAATACTAAACTTTTTTCAAAGAAAAATACGTCTGTAGTGTGCTTTGCATGAGTCTGATGAGGAGTTATAAGAAAAAACAAAAGAAATCTTTAGATACTATTGACTTAAACAAAAATAAACTCTTTGTTAAAAATGTTAACTGCTTGAAATGTTTATGATTATAATTAGTTTGTAAGTGTGTACACTGCGTAGCGTGAAAGATTGGAATTTTAATCCAGATTTAAAAAAAAAATTCAACGTAAAAATGTTGCCCTGTACAATTTTTATCAAAACAATTTTTCGCTGTGTAAAACCTTTTTTTTCCATCATAAATGAATAAAAACTCGGGTTCCTCTCTTTGTCTATACTACTACAATAAAAATATTACAATTAATTTATAGATAAAAAGTTTACTTTGAGTGTTTTATTGG
>VICI01002281.1:0-17270 GCA_019593645.1 Akabosia matsudoensis | reverse complement strand
GTAATGACTTCACTTCAAATCTGCGAACTTTATCGACCATTTCAGAAAATGGCTTTTCCCAAGCGTACATTTTAATGACACGGGCGGCTAAGATCATCTCGTTCAAAAGACGACTTCGCTCGTCTGTCTTTTTCGCGATAAGGAATCTGTAGTGGGTGAACTGCTTTCCTATCCAAACTAAAAGGTTGAAGAAGAAAAAAACACTTCTATAGAGATTGTTTCACAAGAATCTTTTTGTACTATATCCACTATTTTACTATGCGTTGTATCATGCCTACTTTCAATAGGAACAAGGAGCAGGATGAATCCAATCCCTGCAAATCCTGACGGTCCCAGTTCATCATACAGAAAATACGAAAAAATGACAATTTGTATCGGACCAATAATCAAATACGCGAGAAACAGTAAGTTTGTATCGTATCTGATTGAGTCAAGACCGATAAGATTGATCATTTGGCCAACAGTTGTCTTCCCTTGTGCAGCCTTGCTCAAATCTAGACTCTGAATGAGTTTAAAAACGTCATTTTTTATATTCCTTTGGCTTGTATAAAATTGATTTACATGGAATGTCACAACAGGAAAACCTTTCTATAAATCATGGAGCAAACAGCGACACGACACTTCATCCCAATATGCTGCAGCGAAAACATGATCGGATGTAGAAACAGCATATGCAAAAACGTTGTCAAGCAAACACCCGCCGCGTAGGTATACTGTTTCCATGACTCCGAGCCATCCGAGAAGGAGACAATAAGGTACTTCAAAAACAATGGTTGCGCCACCCGAACCACACACTCGTCCACAAAGAGGCCAAAAAATGTAAGAAAGTAGTGGCCTTTGAAAACAGATAAAAGGGCTTTATACAGCCTCGGCTTATATCCGGCTCTCTCCTTGGCTTTCTTTAGCTGATTGTCCCAAGCTCTATTATTAAAATTTCGTAATATCTTTCAAAGATTTTCCCTCGGCAATGAAAAACTTAAAGGGTCTTTTTACGTCACTTACATAGACAACTTGTCACCCACGCGTTTTGACTCATCGTCTTGGAGTACATCGTACAAATCGTTGAGATCAAGGTCCTTTTTGTACCCTGCTTTAAAAAGAGGATTTATCCACCAAAAGAACAAGGCGGACAATGGATTTGCCGTTTCCCTCGGGCTTTTTAGCCGTGTTTTATCCTGGAAATCCATTTTGAGTAGGTTGACTCCCAAAAAAACTCCTGATGAGCCAAGTTTTCAGGAAGACATGTCTAGTCTCGAGGCAAAAATAACTCGCGTGTTTGACTCGTCACACAATGAGCATGATAACATTTTTTAATGTGATTGCTCAACTGGCATTGGCAATGATTGATTTTTTAAAGTTCCTTTACACTTCACACACGAGCCGTGTGAGGGGAACTTCTCGTTGCGTATTCGTCATCAGATTGGTATTACGAAACATATCGATTAGTATATGGTACCTTGTGCATACATTGATTGATTAGATAAGAAAATCACTAAAGTGTTTTTGTTCCGTGAGGGGAACTTTGGGGACTAAATCTGTGAATTGCGTGGATAGAAAACCACATATTAGTGTGGTGTGTGAGCCAGTCAAATGTCAAGATGTGTCAGCCCGGAAGGTATGAGTAGTTTTGCAAGATGGTGAAATGATTCAATAACGAAAAAAAACTATTCTTTAAAAACTTTTCTGTCACAAATATTTGTGGCAGTGGAAGATTTTATTTAATGGTTTAAGTAGGTACTCACAGCATACAATCATTTAAAGTTATGATTCTCTGCATGTTTGTAATACAATCAGTGATTTGTTTTCTAGGCTTTTAGCATAGTTATATTTTTTTATTGGCACCTGGCATTTTGATTGCCGCTTTTGGCAAAGTATTCATTTAATGCTAGCGATTATCTTTTAAATAACAGTCATGAAATACTACGCGAACCAGTTTCCAGCATCATTTTTGTTTTCAGACTGCGCACATACAAATAACATACTTTTCTTCAAAAACCAGTCTCATGTAACCCCTCAGAGTAGAAATTAATATTGTTGAACTATAATAAAGAAAAGGGTTCTTTTTATTATTGTAGTTAGGCTGCAAGCAATCCCTGGAATCCATTTGAGCTGAGCGTTAGTTGCTGATACATTCTGTCTCCTTCCTTTTGTCTGAGTAGCATTTGCTTGGCCACTTCTCTCACGTGGGCGTCAGGATCGGTTTGAGCCAAGTACGCAACAGCGTCCAGAGTTTCTGTTGAGTTTAGCATGGTGAGGAGAATGACTGCAGAGTGACGATCGATTGGTGCATCAGACTCTAGCATTTCTGTACAATTCTGAATGATCTGGAAGGAGAAAGGAGGGAGGTTAGATAGAGAGGGGATTAGAATAATTATCTGGAGGGATCTCTTTATGGCATGCTAAAGAAAAGCTTCTCTTACAGATCTGCGTCGCGTGCATGCAATATCTTCAAAATATTGGCCAACGGACTCTCTCACGTCAAAGTCGTCACTGACTAAAAGTCGGACAAGCTGGATGAAAACGGATTTTTGTGGGACACTTCCATTAGCTGCAAGATCCTTCAAAGTTTCTTCAAGGTTTTCGGCTTGTGTGAGTTTCCTGATTGTCGAATCTTTGGAAACAAAAATAACATCCGATGTATAAAATAAAATGACGAGAGTGAAAGTAAACATATTATATATGTTTGTATATGGCAAACCTTCTTCAGAAACATCATCCACCAACCGCTTGAAGCAGGTCTCATAAGGACGTAAAAATAGGATGAATTGAAACACAGTGAGGACGGCATTTCTCCTGAAACGAGGCTCATCCACGATTTGTAGAACAAGAGACTTTGCTAAATTATGGGAGTTGCCGTGGTACTCTTCTCCATACTTTCGAACCTCACGTTCCAGCACGTATGCAGCCTGGTCAGCGGTTGTACATAAACTCGTTTTGTTTTGGGCTATCTCACGCCACAATTTCTACACGTAATAAATAAAATAAAGAATGTAAATGAAAAAAAAAACTAACAATGCGAAATGCTTGGTTCACAGTTTTGTCATGTTATTAAAAAAGTTTAGTTTACCGACCTGAATAAATGGCAACCCATCGAGCTCATAAACGTACTCATCATGTTTGTTAATACGGTTGAGTATGTTGCCCAGGATGATACCCTGTTGTTGGAGTTTATTAATAGCGTCACGTTCCCTCCACTTGAGAGGTCCAAAGGCTCCCAAATTCTGAGCAAGTTCAACATTTTAATTTATTCACAAGGGCATGTAGGCATTTTATTTGTATAAAAAACTGCTTACGTTGACAAGCTTCAGGCAAAGTTGAATATGAGTGTGTAAAGCCAAGTCGAGTGTTTCAGATCCAGTCACAAACCAAATATCAGGGGATGGGCTTCTAGAGTTTAACGAGCTTATCCCTGAGTCAGTCGTTGTTTTCGTATCAAACTCACCTCCATTCTGAATCGTAAAAGAAAATACGCGTGCAAAACATGTTTTTACAACATTCATGAGAAAACGAAAATTCCAAAATGGTCCACATACTATTCCAATTGAATGTCTGTGTTGTAGCGGTTGGTGTCCATGATGGCGTTGTGACAACGGCGGGGAGTATGTAACATCACAACTGTCCAGAAAGTCAAAACACTCCAGAGCACTTTCGATATTGAGGCTACTTGTGCTCTTGCATCGGTCTGGTTTCCCTCCTCCACCAACCCCTGCACACTCTTGCTGTGCGAGCCTCTTTATTGCAGCTATATTTACTTCGCACACCTCCAACTCTGGGTACTGGCCTTGTATTTCGTCGTTCAATATCCCAGCAAGCTTTTGAATACTTTCTTTGAGGTTCTCCATTTCCGGGTCAAGTTCAGCCCGAACCTTTGCCCATTTTGTGATTAGGAGTAAATGACTTGACGAACTACTTGCTGGCGTGACACTGCTATTTGCACTTGAACTGCTAGCACTACTTGTGCTAGTACTTCCTCCGTAGTCATGTTTCCGTAACGACGGACTTATCATCCTTCTCTTCCTCGAGGGGGAGTTCATTTCTTCGTAAAATTGCGCGAGTGGATCCCATTCCACAATTATGTTCAACTTTAAACTCCCACTTGGATTTAAATTAACCGTCATTAGTTGACTGTGCGCTGCAAATAGCTCGCCAATTTCACAAAATTTATTTCCTAATAAAATTTGTTTTCCAAGAGTTTTCACTTCAGCAGCTTTTATGTACAGGTCCTCGCCTAATAAAGCGGTAAGTTTGGCTTCAGGAAAATCCCAATTTTGAGTTCCATCCTTTCCTGTTTTCGCCCTGGTCTTCCACTTTTGACTTCCATGTTTTAATGTAATTTCGTACGTGTCTCCAGGGAGAAGCCTAGCAAATCCTTGAATGCCCTTCATAGTCAAATGAAATCCGCCGAGGAACTCTTGAACTTGGTTTTCCAGCGTGTTTAGAATTTCTGTGCATTCTTTAAAGCCTGCTTTCACCTTGGCCAAGGCGAGATCCTTCTCCTTGCCTGTGCTGAGGGTATACGCGTACGCCATATTGCGTACACCCTCACGTAGCTTTTGCTGCAGTTCATATTGTTCTTGAAGGCTGTCCAGACGGCTTTGCTGGTATTCCAGGGTTTTCAGTTGTAAATGGATGGTTTTGGAATGCTAGTGGAATTTCGAAAATATTTTCATTACATTTTTCCCCCGCTCATGTTTCAATTCAAATGGCCGGGAAAAATATTAAAGTGTGCAAATTATTTGAGAACTGTGCAAAAAGTAATCGTGGCAGTCGTAAACAAGCTGTGTTTATGGGGTAAGGGCGCTCTTCATTAAAAATCATGCAATGTTTATGATGTTTTTTAAGCTGTGTTTATGGGGTAAGGGCGCCCTTCATTAAAAATCATGCAATGTTTATGATGTTTTTTACTACCTTTTCAAGGTCATAAATCCTTCCTTGTGACTATTTTTTGATTTTGCAATGCAAAAACACACAAACAGATCGAAATTTTTTGCAAACCCAGCGATATTCTTATGTACAGCATTTTGATAGGAAAAGTTTTGATTTCTACACAAGTTTAATAAGATTGGGGAAATGTGTGTAGGTCTTACCTGCTGATTTTGAATTTTCTCCAGAGCACAAGTCCAACTCATCCCTGAGTGATGAGATACATGCCTTCAAGCCTCTCTGGATTGCATCTATTGTTGCCCTTGTTTTGTTTGGATTGATTTTTGTATATAGAGTTTGGTAATGGGAAGAAGACGATGTGCCATGAAAATTCTGACCCAGAAAGTTATACTTGTTTGACCTGCATCAATGAAAAAAAATCGGAAACACATCGTCAAAAAAAGTATCATTTGTATGTATGTACATTTTACAATATAAAAAGCCTTCCGAATACTTCATATAAGCCATTAAGGAAATCAGATTGGGGAAAAGTGGGACGCTTGTGCTATTTCCGTTTCTAGAAGCGTCTAGGTTGTGTCCTTCATTCTCAATTTTTATTACGGTGTATGCACAGAATGCAGAAGAAAAAGTTTCCAGCAAATTGGGTCCGTATTAGATTGCAAACACAAAAAGAATTATCGATTGGTAGTTTGACAGGTCCTTACAATAAAGACTAGCGGAAATCGAGGGCAAGCTTATGTACATTACAATGAATTGGGTTTCCTATTCCCTATCAAAATTCAAAAAGGGATTGAAGGAAAACGCTGCCTGGACTAACATAACATCTTGAAGTGTGCCATGTGGAAATGAAACGAACCAAGATATATGAGCTAGCATGGATCGCCATTAAGATCACCTCTGTTTAAATTTAGTTTAGAAAAAATCCGTTTTTCTTCGCCTAGTTTTGGGTCTCACGTCACACCCAATTGGGAACGGGACGTCATGTGGTGTAAATAAAACATGAGAAGATGCATAGGGTGCACATCATACGTACAGATAAAAGTTTTTAAGAAAAAAAAACTATCTATTTTACCGTTAAAGAAAATGTTTATGTGACTTATTCTAGTTTGTGGTGAGATGAGACGCAATAAAGAATTGAATATTTGCAGACCAAGAAAAGGGTGGCTGAATGAGGATAAGTGTTTAAAAGGCTCAACAAAGTTGAGCAAATGAATGGTCGTGAGTTTCCTGCGGACGTGAGTTATTTTTGTTGTGCGGTAAAGGAAGGATGAACAGTGAAAATTATTCGGGTAATTATTATTCACCGTGGTAATGCATAATTATAGTATTTTTTCCTGAAAGAGATGAAAATATAGCGTAACATTGTGACTAACACTAAAATTGTTTGTGGGTGAGCAGTGATCATGCATGACGCATATATGCACGTAGTTTTTGAATGAGTAAAACTTTCGGGGAAATTCGGGAATTGTCTATGTACTGTTCAAATTCATGGTATTAGATGCATGACGTCTTCGTAATCGTTGCCCTTTGCATTGGTAAACTTAATTCGTTGAGATATTATTATTTTCCTTCGTATAAAGTCCCATTTATGACAATTGTTCAAACAAGCAAGAGGCATTTCCTTCGCAGACAAGACAAGATCATTCTATCTCTCAACTTTATTGCTTGTCTTCTGCTCCTTTCTGTGTGTAGACCACAAGTATTAGCTCTTTGTTGACACTTTTATGAATAAAATAGTGACTGTTGACAATACTAAATGACAACGTCCTTAACAAAGGGAATATTATTGTGCAAACCTAAGAATTTTTTTATTGTTCCAAGAAGCCAAAGCCAATCATAAAACTTGATGGCTTCTTTTTCATGTTAGACGAAAAATGTCAAGTGAATTCAGCTTTTTGTGTTTTCAGAAAATGTCTAGAAATTTTACTATTATAATATAAATATTATTCTTTCAACTTTAAAAGCATCTCTTTATTGTAGTTTATGAATATTTTGAATAATACCTATACATAAACGAAAATTTAAATACGAGACATTCTAAGAATGTTTATGACCAAACATTTTTCCAAGTCAATTAAAACTTTTTAAATGAAAACTGTACAAGTATTTTGTATTCTTAACTGCGTGCATCACTGAGCCGAGTGATGAAAGTTTAAAAAATCTATTTTTTCATCTTTGCAGTACAGTATATAGTATTAAATTTCCCTTTCATTATAAAAAACACAGTCTCGCAAAAAAAATACTTGATTGTTTCGTTCTGTTTAAATTACGATAAATCCATACTCAAGATTGGCCTTGATGCACAGAAAACATTTTCAAAAATGTTTGCTTAATTGCTGATGCCATTATAATAAACCTTTTAANCTGTTTAAATTACGATAAATCCATACTCAAGATTGGCCTTGATGCACAGAAAACATTTTCAAAAATGTTTGCTTAATTGCTGATGCCATTATAATAAACCTTTTAAGCATATGCACGCTTATCATAGATGCTCATCAGAAAATGGCTCTTCCTTCTTTTCACTGTATGAAAATTTGCGACATGTATTTTTTTTATATGCGACCGTTTACAAGGCAAAATATGTTATCTGCAGTATGTATTCACTACCAATGTCACAATGAAAAATAATAATAATTTAAGCATTGCAGAAAAAAAAGTTCTTAACTTTTACTGCCCATAATTCATTTTATGAAGTCACCAGACACATAATTATTTTACTCACAAGCTGTCTCACGTTTCCCCGCCAATTCTACTTACAAATATAAATATTTATGAACTTTGTGCATTAGCTTAATCAATTTCAATTGACAAATTAAAAACTTTACCGTGAAAAACTTCTTGAGTGGCTGCCGTACTTGCGGTTGAACAAGATGGTGTTAAAACTGCGACTTCTACTCACACTTCCCGTATCCATGGTTGCATTAAATTACGTTTTTTTGGGGGTAGAGGAGAAGGCTTGACGAAAAAATGAATCTTGTGATGCCCTTGAGAGAAGATGCTGCGAGAGAAGAGCTGCTACTACTTGGTCGTCATTAATATCTGGAAACGGATACACACATACAGAACAAATACGTGCTATTAGTCTCCCTCCAAAGAATGTTTATATCGTTTTTTTTTTTTTGTTTCTTCCTTCAGCTTCCCTCCACTCCCAGTTAATTTACCATGACGTGTATCAAAGGATTTTGAGAAATACAACGTGACAGGGACTACAAACGGTGTGCCCTAAAGGATTCCCTTGAGAAGGTTATTTCCATGATAGGAGCAATTTCCACATGGGAAAATTCTCGAGTCTCATTTGCAAGTTAGTAGGATGCATTATAGCTTTAATTTTGTCTTGCTTTTAAAACGTTCACGGGGGAAAAAAATATGGTGGTTTATATGCAACAAAATTCCTAAGCAGATAGTACACCTGGTTTTATATTATCGCACAATAGAGAATGGGTAATTAAACAAAGTCATTAAAACAAACAGCTATAAATGGCATCGAAGGCTCTACGTCACTTGTCACAGCAGTCAATCTTCATTAAGTGTTGAATAACTTTGTAACGCATATGAAAATGCTATATATTTGTTAAGGACAGCTGTCTTGTCAATTTAATTACCTAATGCGGCACTGGTAATGTTTCGCTTTAATTCAATTTATAGACAAGTTTGTGTTTAAATGCCAATTTAATATCAATTTTTTTAGTGATAGACAGCCTACTTACATTTTAGATACTGTCCAGGACCATCATAGAAATTGCAGTTTTGTCTGGATAGCGAACAAAATGTAACGATAAATTAGTGAATAAACACGCGAACACAGAAGAAAATTTGTTTTTATGATGAGTCACAAGCAATCTGCAATGTCTGGAAGGATATTTTCCAGGCTTTTACTGAGAAGTCTATGAAATCCAAACTAAAATTGTACTACAAAGTCCGGCTCTTGGGGATATTGGCCAAAAGGTAGGAGACTACGACTCTCATGGAAAGTTCTATGAGCAATCAAAGAGAGAAGAGCAACTGAGATGGTCGTGCTCGTGAACAGAGAAACAGCAAACTACTGAAGGAGAATAGGATAAATGCTAGAGCTTTTCTCCAGCGAAGGAAAAAGCCCTCGACATGGACAACATATGAACAGTAACGCTTTTCTTTAGAAATGAATTGACTTTTACTGCAGAGATGTTGGAGTATGGAGAACGTCAAGCATGGAGGGTGGCTGTTTGTGAACCAGCTTTTCTCCATGATTTTCAAGGTCTCTGTTCGAGCAGTTCACCGACTGCTGCTACTTGACTTGAGCCAATCCCATACCACTGCAGCGCCTAACCTAACGTCTCCGTATTCAAAAAAAAAGAAGTTTTCATTTTCGCAAGCTGCTTTCACCAGTTCACATATGACATGGGAAATAAGAGACACAAGAATACTCGCGAAAAAGTTTTGTGACTAGAGTATGAAAAAAGCTATTTAGTTAATGCTTTCACTAAGAGAAAGCCATCCACTTTCCATTTTTCTTGTGAGTTTTTTTTCTCTCTCATAGTCCGTCCATATAGATTCCTACCTGGCAATTTTAGTTGAGGAAAAGAGAGGTACGTCCTTTCGGAAGAGTGCTTCATTTTTGTATGGATTACATTTGTGAAATCCGCTTTCCCCATTATTATGACAATTTGATCGATAAATATTCTAGAACTGAGGGAATGTGTAGTCGAAGAGAAAACAAGGCTTAGTATATTTTGCTATCGATTCGCTTATAAAGGGAAAACAGCGTATATTTATGTAGTCGCATGGTCATGGGTCTTTTTTGAAGGATAATATGATATATCTTCTTTCTCTTGTTAATAATTCTTTAGTATATAGCCTTTGTTATTGCTATGACTTGTATTGTTAATAGAATATAGAGAATTTACCTGAAAACCAGAATTCCAGAAAATCGGAATAGTTATTGTTTGGTCTCTTTTTGAGTTTAATAATGGTTGAACGCTTCGTTCGCTTGGAAGTTTGTTTGAGAGTTCCAAACAAAAAAAATATATGCGCTTGAATAGATGCTGCTATGTCGATGTGTCTATGACAACTCCAGCACTCATATTTTTTTGTAGAGAATAAAAAGAATTTCTTTTTGCTTTTTATTTCGTTTTAGTATCATAAATTGTTGTAATTTTTTTTCTGATAGAAATTACACCCCAAGAAAAACTGAAAGACTTATCGAGAGAAAATTACTGTAATCACAATCTCGTCAGCGTTTTTCTCCATTTTGGCTTTCTCTTTCTTTCACGGTGAAGCGAGAAAGAAGTATTGAGTGGCACTGGGTTTTGTAGTTAGTGTGTAGTACATTATAAGACGATCTTATTTCGTGATATCTGTTCCAGCGATGTATTTATGCCTTGTCCATGCTTCTCGTTTTCTTTGACTTTTATGTGCATTTTGTTCAACCAACCGTCAAAACAATAAACTTGCGCCTTGCTTTTTCCTTATCTCCCTATTTATGTCTTTTGTACGGCGTGTGCCTACATTTTCCTCGTTTTCTTTTTCCTCCTTTTGCAGTACCAGCAACCAGCAGCTATAAATTCCCTTCCCAGTTCTAAAACCGTAGGAAAAAACGTCAAGCCTGCAATGCCCTATGAAAATTACACTGATGACATGTTGTTGGTGAACCCAGTCACGTCAGTGCTTTCTGCTGCCACCGTCAGAGCCAACGAAATCATTAACTTTTATTCAAAATATTGTGTGAAACCTCAGACAGAATGCAAACTGAATACTGATACAGTAAAAATGCAATAAAGTAACAGCGCGCGAGACTCAAATGTTTCCACAGAGACTGGAGGAAAGCCGCAAATGTTTTTAGAGGGATTTTGGCGGAACGAAAATAAGGCTTCCAAGAAGGAGGGATCTTCCCACACCAGAGCCATAAATAAGACCACAAACGTAAACAAAAAACTTTTTCGATCAAACAGATCAAGACGTGTGATACAAGTTTTCGGACGGGAAGCCGGAAATGAAAATTTGTTCCGTGGGAATAAACACAAACAATTGAATAATTAAACGGCAATCAAAGTTGGAAGCTGGTACGGGGAAAACGGAAAATCCTCGGATTAGAGTAGAGGCTTAAGTCAAGAAAATTCTTGAAACGCGCTTACCTTGATGCTGATGACCTGTAGCGATAAAACTTCCTGTCCTCCGAATAGTTACAACAAGGAAAAGTAGAAAATTTTCTTTCTCTGTATTTTTCCTTCGTTTTCTCAAGGCCACAGCCGCACAAATCACAGCACTCTGAAAAAAATGTTTTTTCTCGTTCATTCAATTCATTCCCTATTTGGTCGAAAGGTTCTCTGGATGAAGAAAGCAAGAACAATACTGACGTTTTCAATAATTCATAACAACGAAATGGGTCTGCATTTTTTCACATATTATTTTCACACTTCAGCCCATACAAAAGTCTCCTTCATAGATTTTTTTTCCCTTCTCTCTCTCTCCCTTTTTCTGGTTCTTAAAATTTTTATTAAAATAACTATGAATTATTGATGGATCCACACAAGGCTTGTTTATCTCACTCACAGGTCATTGGTCCAAATTGCCGACATTTTTTTGGCTTGTTTCAATCAACACCCGCACGGTCTCAATACTTGAAAGTTCTTATTGAAAAAATATTTTTTGTTCACACCACAAAAGCCCTCAATCATGTTGTTAAAAAAGACTTGAAAAACGGCATTTGGTCACCAGAGAACAAGCCACTTAATTCAGTGAACGATTTTTTAATGTAAATTTAGAAGGAGAGCATAGTCACTCTTTTCCTCTGCCAAAAAGGAGGATTGCGCCATGTCGCATATAAATCGGCAAGCGCCAGCAAATTTTGCAACAGGGCAGGAGTAACAAGATTATTTATTTTGAAGGCTAATTGAAACAGCAACCTTCTTCTTATATTTCATGTGTGCGTTTTTGTTTTTTTGCACAATTGTCCATTTGAAATGCAAATCCTGTGTGATGAAGATGATAAAGATATAGTATCACCGGAAGGACACACACTTCTTCGCCTGCCACTATACCACCACCACTACCGTCATGACTGCGCGTCTAAGGCGGACTGACAACACCACCACACAAATTAGATATAAATTGTTTCAGTGAAACCCATAAAAAGATTTTTTTTAAACAGAGTTTTATAGTTTTATACCATGTGGGGAGTGCGTTGTCAGCAAGAACATTATTGTAAAGAATCAGTACACAAGATGGTGGTGATATATGGAAAGACTGTTTTGATAAATTGAAAAGGAGATGAATGAATGGGGGAGAGAGAGAGATGAAGGCAAAGACGAAGAAATGAAGAAACAAACCATTTGTATTGTTTTCCTCAGGATTTGAATGGACTTTTAAGAGTCTGTGTTCTCCTCGTACCAGAGAAGGGAAGAAGAAAAAACAAACAGAAACTAAATTTCGTTTTCAGATTCAACAAACCGTTGAGTGTGTTAAATAAGATGAAGAAAATACGAAGAAAAAAAATTCTAAAATACGTTTGGGTATCAAAAGTAAAGTAGCGGAACGGCATGCAAAAATCTTTAAATTTTACGGGCTGCGTATTATGAAATTCGTTAGACAAACAGAAAAACTTATCAATAATTGGGAAAATTTTATACAAAGAAGTTGCTGAAATTTCCGATGCGTTATGCTATAACTTTTGCTAGTTTGGTAGTACAGTAGTAGTGGGGATGATTTTCATAGTTTAACATGAAAAAGGAAAAATCAAAAGTTTACGGATTCCCTTTTAAGAAATGCGTAGCCACGTAGTTTTGTAGTTGTTCTAGAGCAGTAGCTGCAGAAAAACACACAAATCTAAATCCGTGCTTTTCGCTTCGTCTTCCATCTTTGTAAACTGCATCTCTTGTTTGCAACAGCGCTACTAATTAGGTTAATGGATGGATATTAAACCAATTTGTTTTTTCGATTTTTCTTGTGGGGGAGTTTGAAAAAAAAAATCTGTTCAGATGCTTTTGTAATCAAACATTCACATCTTTGACAAGCTCCAAACATGTAAGACGGAATTGCGTAGGAATAAGAAATGTAAACAGTAAGTGTGGTTCTAGTCTAAAATTTTAACACTTTTCCTTTTTTGAAAAAATAAAAAAACGAAATTGTAAAAATATTGTAAACGAAGAAGAAAAAAACACGCTTATTTTCTTTTGAAATGAACAAAAAAAAAAGAAGACGCAGGCAATTATTAAAGAAGAGGAAAAGAGATTACATGTAATACCGCAACTAACCATAAAAAAAAATTTTTTTTCTATGAAATGCACGCATTTAGAGGTAAAATAACAATAGAAAAAAATGAGCTATTATATGAAAAAAACGAAATGAGACTCATAAATTAATGTATCATTAGTCATCTTACGAGTCGATTCATGAGTTTTCACGCATGCAAAACGGAAAGAAGATGAAATTACGGTGGTTTTTAGACGAGTTTATACAATTCCGCACTTTTAAAGTGATGACGATGAGCTACGACATGAAATTGCTTTTCTTTGGTTGACATTTTACGTTAAATCCGCCAAAAAACATATATCAATGCACAAAAAAAATCGTGACAACTTTTTTTATTAGCTGTCGATAGGGATGATAACTTGCGTTGCGAATTGTATGAACGATTTTATATCAGATTGTAACTGATGCTTGGAATGAAGCATGGTTGACGATGACTAAGCATTAAAAAAATAGTTGCTGAAGACTTTTTAGCAGAGAGATGACCAAGAGATTTGGTCACTTGGGTAGGGAAAGTGCAACGAAAAACTGTCAGTCAAAGCGTATCGACATGCGTGTTTACTCGATAAAACGCGTCACCACTTTTGCAAACTCATTTTTCGTCAAATAATTGGCCTGAAGACGAAAAATGAGATCAACAGTTGACATTTTTAGAACAATGTGTTGTTATCCTTAGAGTTCTTAAAACAACCTGTGAAGCTCCTAATGATTAAGGCGTCAAATGATTTTTGTACGTCCTTAAAAGCAGCTTTTGTTAAGTTGATTGAATGGTTTGTTAAAAGGCTTATTTTTTTGAAGGTTAGCTACGGTTAAATGATTTTTAGCTCATTGTTTAACCTATGGTATTTTTAGGTTAATTGATTTCTGTGGTAGATGGTTAGTGGAAGTGAGAGAGAGAATGGATTTTCCGTAGGTGGCAAAAAATATCGTCGAGGATGATTAAGGGGAAAAAGGCTAGATTACATATAAGACCACCTTGGGACATGCACTGTTTCACGTTTCAATCAACTCTGCGCCAATAACCGCTGTGAAAAACCGCATTAAAACTGAAAAGTCGATGCCTTTCGTTGCATACATGAAGAAACAAAATTTGAAATACTTTAAAACACCCCCGCACAGGTGTGAAGATTAACAGCTCTACAAAAATTTCTTGAAGTCTGGTTCATCCTCATCTTAAAATCAAAAGACACTCGTCCTACGACTTTAATTGGAATCGTCTTTTGTGTTTTATGCCAGTGAAGTAACTTTTTGTATTTCTCAACAGATAAACGTCACAACGTCCCTTCTTTTTATGCGACATACTTTTTTTGTCAACCGAACTGAATTTTTATGTAACGCACTTTTTGAAATAAAAAAGTAAATCACTCCGTGCTTCCCACTATTTTGCAGTGTGGTTTTATAGCTGAAATGTTTTTTTAAAATATAAAATAGATCAATGATTTCATAATAATTTAGCTCGGTACTTGTGCTGTTTTTTTTTTCTTGAAACGTGACAGCCTAAACAAATTAATATCATTTTATATATATTTATCGCGCTATATCTAGTCAATTTTAGTGTCGTATTGACATAAAAGTTTTGGAATGGCTTTTCTCGCACATTAGCCATGCGGACAAAGTGTCTAGCCTGTGCAGGCATGCTTTTGCAATTTTCTGTTTTTTTTCTTTTTGTATTCATGCACAAGAAAAAAACTGCCATTTTCTATGGTTAACGGTTTGTTCTTAACTAACACACAATTTGTCAACATAAACCTTTTTGTGCTAGTAAAGTTTTGTGACTAAACAAATGTGACATAATCGTCAAATTATGGTGTTCCTTAAGCAGGAAATTAGCTATTAAAAAAGCTTTAAAGGAAACTGCTTACAAATTTTTTGGCGTCTTGGCAAACAGGTACTATTTTTTTTTGTGTGGTCAAGCAAAATAAAAAAAATACTGTTTTGTTTTCGAAAAAACAGTAAAAAATATGCTCATTAAAAACAACAATTTTCACTTTCATTTTCCTGTTTTTTGAATCTTTTGTTTAGGTGAATCATCATTTTTTAAATTCACGATTATTTGATAGCCTGGCTAGCTTGTCATGTTTCGAAGAAAACTCCACCTACGCATATCAAAAGGTATATCCTCTATTTTTTAGCTAGAAAAACTTTGTTATAAAAAGCTAGACTAGCTATCATAACAAAAAAAATCCTAACTAGAGATAAATAAATGTCAAGTAGAGCGAAACAATTCTTTTTTTTTCTTTCCCTAACTTCTATTTCCGTTTCATTGCCAAGTGGATCATAAAACAAAAAAAATAAAGATGAGCTCTGATCTTTTTCCTTCAATTTTCACATTTGCACGGCTATCGTCAGACCAAATTTGCACTGTAATGGGCCATGACCATGAATAAAAAATTTAATTTTTGCAAAGCTAACGAGCAACAAGAAATAGTGAACTGTGTTTTATGCTGTTATGTTATGCTATAAATGAGCTTGTTACAGGGGTAAAATGAAACGGACTCTATAGATAAGGGTAACTCTCGGTTATATTTTCTGACAATTCTGTCAACTTTACTGAAACGTTCCTTAAAGAAACATACAAAAAACAATGCACTTTTTTCACTTCGGTTTGGAGAAAAAAAAATCGTACATTTTTCGAATATTTTCGGTTTTGTACTAAAATATTACACACGAAAAAATACAGTTGAGTATAAAAGTATTCATTTAAAAAATCAATAAATTATTTAACTGATTTCGGACTTTAAATTAAGAAACAAATAAGCAGTTTTTTACTTAAAGTAAGAGGTTATCATGCTCCTCATAGCGGCATAAATCTTTGGAGCGTACTCTACCGCCAAAGGCTTCATCTTGATTGACAGCCTGACCAAAGTTTCTCCTCCCTCTGGGGTAAGTCCTAAAATAGCTGCAATCTTTTCCCCCGCAGTCGCCGCAGGCTGAACAGATTTTGTGACGTCACCCTCCTGGGTAGCTGCAGCTACTTGTTGGGCTGGGCGAGCAACTTTCTTGTGGACTGGGTGGGTGTTCACGGTGGTCGCTGCCTCACAAGCCATGCAAAAGATGACGGCAACGAGGGCAAAGGTTACAAGTTTTGAGTAGGCCATGGCTGGATAATATTTAAATGAAAAAGGCATAAAATATTTAAGCCAATTTTTTCACAAAAAAATGTAAAAATAGTAAATTTTGTAAAATACCTGCAGAGGTTTTTTTTTTGAGAAATGTTTCCCGTTGACTTTTGTGACTAGTAAAGAAAAATATGGTTGTGAATGGAGTGGGTCGTCGAGTGACTCTGAAACGATAACGGCATTTGTGCACCCTTTTTATTCACACATAATTCCGGTTTTGGTTGTTTCGAGAGCTGTTTTTTTCTTCATTCTTATCATTTTGGTTAAGGTGTATCTATGTAATTTTATATATTTTTTGGTACTTTCACTACGCAAATCTTTTTTTTTTATGTTTTAATAGTAATAATACAAAGACAGCGATCCACATAATTTTTTTTGGCGTCATAACACACTCGCGCTTTACCAGTTGACCATTATGCGCGTTGACTTCACATCCGCGTTCATCGAGAAAAGGGATCTTTCTTGGCGAGTGAGCAGTGCTCATCGACAAAACCCCAAAAAGACAAGTGTATCAAGTTATATCAAGTGCATCTATGCAATAAAAACTGGTTTTGCGTTTTCAAAATAAAAAAAGAAGAAAAAAAAAATGCTAAGAATGGGCCCAGCAAATTACCAAGGTGAAAATGTATTTAGTTAACTGGTGAACTTGTAGCATAAACAAGACATTTGTGCGACAGGTGAAGTAGCAGAGAGAGAGAGAGACTGTGTAAAAAATTGTCGTGACTTTTCTCGAAAAAAAAAATTGGAGCCTTAATGGCTATTGAACACAGACAGACAGACAAACAAGGTTAGAATTAGGGACTTTAGTAAGGCAAATAAATAAAAACAAAACGAACCTGTTTGTAATGCGTAGTAAAATTGTAATGTGTGATTGGATGCACGTCGTTGAATGAAATAATTAAGAGATTATCAATGAAAATTCTTTTAAAAATATATATGTTATAATAACACAGTCGAATAATGTTGGTACAAATAGAATATTCTGGATTACAAAACGAAAACTTTTTGTACGGCTGAAAGTTAGCTGTTGATATAGTCCAG
>VICI01002280.1:0-17274 GCA_019593645.1 Akabosia matsudoensis | reverse complement strand
TACCGCTTCTTCAACAGTGAAAGAGAAACTACTTGTAAAAAATGGTAAACTTGTTTTCTAAAAATACCAGCAGAAAATAATTTTACCGCTTCTTCAACAGTGAAAGAAGACTACTTCCTTTTCGTCGACGATAAATCTTGTAAAGAGTTAACGTTTATGATAACTACAACGAACAATCATGGCATCCTTAATTTCTTCGACGGTAAGCCTTGTACAGAGTTAACGTTAGCAGTAAGTAACTCCTCCACTATTGCGATGTCTTTATGTTTCTTTTTCGTGGAAAACCTTCTACAGAGTCAATGTTAACGATAACTACCAAAATGAACAATCGTGACGTCTTTATGTTCCCGCGACGGTAAATCTTGTACGTAAACGATAAATAAATAAACAAACTATCAGGGCGGCCTCGTTTTTTATTCGACGGTAAATCGACCACTGAGTTAACGTTAGCGATAACCACATATAAGATCTATCATATCGTCTTCGCTTTTCCAACTTTCAACGCTCGTTTCTAACCATAGAATTTAATTCCGATCCTGGGTGGATTTGATCGTTTATGGCACTGGACATGTTGCAACTTTGATGCCCCTTCAAAACAAAATACTTAACATCTGCAAATTCGTAAAACTTAAGCCAACGAATGTCTACCTCCAACATAATGAGAAAACAAAAAAGACCGTTTTGTGCGTCATTTTCATTGACAGTAGTTAAAATAAAATTTTATTCAATCTCTGCTCGGCTCAATTATTAAAATAAAGCCTTAACGATCTTATGACTAGACAAACAGAATTTTTTATTCATTTACTGCGTCGTGCTTAAAAATATAATCTAGGGTTCACAAACAACTATAAGCTTTTAGCCATACTTTAACCCCCCCACCAATCAGGCATCCACAAACCCTTTTACACTAAAAATAATCACTATGAAAATATCAATCAATAATATAATACAATATGATAAGATTATTGTAAAAATAACATTGATGGATTTCGAAAATATCTATCAAATCATTTTGACCGGCGTTGGAGCCACTGCAGTACATTTGAGCACATTTGATCGGTCAAATCTTCAAATATTAAGTTCAAGTCTGAAAAAAATTGCTCAACATCCTCCGGTTTCAAACAACGAATCATTGAGCGAACTGCTTCTTTTGAAGTTTCTGCATCCGGAGACATTTCCCTCTGTACAAACATATAAGAAAGAGTAAGTAAAACCATTAAAATTCCCATAACTCGGTTGTTAAGTTAATAAGTTACAAGGTAAAACACGCACAAACTTTCCCAAAACTTTTTCGGCCATACTGCGCATAGATATGTTACAGTCGGGTGGTGTCGATTTGAAAACTAAGCTCAGGATTAGGTCTTTTTCGGAAACTCTCGTTCTTTTCCTACGCCACATTTTTTCTAAAAGATTATTCATTTTTTCCTGTTGGCGCTCGCGTTCGGCTTCTTTCTCTTGCGTTGTTCTTATGGCATGATTTTTTATCAAAGCCTGCTCTTCCGCGTCAATCTCTGCTGGTGACTTATAAACGGGTGTTCCTAATGACGAAAAATGACTTGGTCGGTAAACCGTGAAACACCACTTTAACTCTTACTTTTCAGGTACACGCTTACCGATTATGTCGGTGTAAACAACTTCTTCTGGACATTGTCTTCCATTTTTCATCGATTTCTTGCTAATTGGCTGACGGATCCCGACTAAATCCTGCTGCTGCTGTTGCTGCTGCTGCTCTTCCCCCGCACTTTCTTTACTGGCAGTGTCGACCAAATTTCCCATGTGGGATTCACTAAGAGCGTCAGCGTCACGTTCGAATTCCTCCATCTTCACTAAGTATCCTTCAAAGTCTCTGAAGCCACAGGCTTGGTCCGAGTTGGCTAATTCGGTCAATGCCCTTCCATGAAACACCCTTCCGAGACACAGAGTAAAAGTGTGCATGTTACAGCGTTGATGAATTGATGCAATGCAAATTGTCTCAAACTTTATCTCGTTCTTTAATTTGACAACTTTCCCCCCATGAATCTGAAAACAACAAACAAAAGAGTATAGCCTATAATATCAAATCTTTCTCAATAGCATTCAGTTCTAGCCGTAGCGTTGCAGAATGTGTACGTACATGTATGAAAAACTCGATAGCTAGAGCGGTTGAAACTTCTCTCCAATCGTTTTCATTTCTAATGACGTAGAACTCGAGCAAGGAGAAAACTGCTTTAGGTAGTTTGGGTCCAGTAACGTCAGGAATTCTCAGTGTGTACTAAATAGCAGAAATTTAGTTCCATTAGGAACTTGATAAATTGTCCGAAATCAATCAATGGCTTTCTTTTTTGGACTTACAGCTGTACGCGAACCATCCAACTGTTGTAATGCAGCATTTTCTTCGCGCTTGTGTCCGGCCAGTTTTCTAGTTTGTCCTCCTTGCTGTCCTCGTGGCTGAGTCGTAATGCATTGACTTGTTGATTTAAGGTCTGTGGGTTCACGCTTCCTTTGGTAAGGTAAAAAGTCATAGAAGGTACATCTTTGGTCCGATTCTGCGAGGATGTCCAACGCTGCGCACGAAAATACTCGTGCATTCCTCTGAGTCAGAGTTTCCCGGTCGATTTTCAGATAGGGTCCTTCGATGCAAATGGTATTGCTTCCTACTTGGTTAAGAGAAATCAGCGTGCCGCCATGAATCTGCAATTACTCAGCAATATACATGAATCAAATGAAGGTCCGAACTTCAGCAAGAGTTTCAGCTAAATGCTGTATAGTTACATGAATGAAGTACTCCTTGGCAAGGGCGTCGGAAACGTCAACTAAATTCCCAACGTTACGAGGGACGTAAAATTCAATTCCCGAGAACAACTGCTTGGGTAGAGATTGGTTGTCGGTGAGGGGAACCTGCATAACATACTACATAGAGAGAAAGATATTTCAGTCTTAATAAGAAGCCTTCGAAATCGATATTCCCGATCTTACGTTTGAAATCGATATTCCCAATTTCTTCCTAGCCTTGACATGAGGCTGTGATTGCTCTGGCAAATGGTCCACTTCATCTACTTCATTGTCCTTTAAACGCTTACAATTTCCGTCATCAGTCATATTCGAAGTTGTTCCTCCAGCACAGACTTGTTGGGATTCAGGAGCTCTAAGAAACGAACCTAGGCCCCTAACCAAATTCTGAGCACATGTTAAACGCTCGTTAATTATAGTCCACTGCAATACCTCAAGTTCCCCACAGTCATCCCATCCCAGTTCTGCTCTTGTACTTAACTTCACCCTTAAAACTCGTTCAAGCTTTGGATCGATATTGTTCATCCATATGTCTTTCAGCATTTTTACGGTCAAGCGCTTATTCTAAATACAAAGAACCGAGAGCAATAGTATGCTTATTTATTATACATTGAAATACAGTAATTACAGAACTGGCAAGCAACATTTGGCACAATAAGGCAGAGACATACCAAACTGGTTTCCAAATATTTTTTCAGGTCCTCCCACAAGTTGTCATCTTTAAGATTGACGTTATTCTGATGCAGAATCCACTGAACAATATCCTCTTCATACCCAACCCACATGAAACTCTGCATTGACAAGGTACCTGGCCTCTTCCTCTTGTTATTGAGATGCATTTTGATGATACAAGCTCATGAATAACCGGCACGAAACTTGATGCACCAACCATTTACTTTTAAAAAATCAATCACTATTAAAATACGAAGGTATCGTTCTTTTTATTAATCAACTACTCGTTTCACATTACAAAATTCAAAACTACAATATTCACAGTAAGACATAGCTCGGAAACACCGTACGAAAACGAATTCAACAATACTCATGAGAATGACGACATCCTCTATGCCATCAGCTTTATCAACGGTTTTCAACTGCCTAGTTATCTATAGCGGTATGTTCATCGGGTATTCACCAATCGTACAATAACCTTAAGCCAGACTCATCAAATGTTCTAAATGCAATTTTAGAGCCTCACTGCAAACATCACAAACTGATTCACATTCTCGTTTCTCAAAACCAAGCATACTATTAGTTAGCAAAACAGAATGCAAGGACCGCGATGCGAGAATGTTCGTTGGTTTTGGACCGGCACGCTTATAACAGTCGTAGTAATAGTTTACAATGTGCCTTCTTTTCTCGTCTGCCCTTCCGTGGTAAGCAGAGTCAGCAGAAGTCCATCGAAAGGAATCCTTGGCGTGTCCAAAGCATGGCAAAATCACAGTCCAAATAGCTTTTGTTTTATTAACTGGATAAAATACTGCTAGAGAAAGGCTGCAATAGAGTTGCTGATCGAAGTAACATATAATTTCTTTTTGCAGGTTCTGAAGACATTGTTGCCCATTGGTGTTCGACTGACGCTGGTAATATTCCTTAATATCACGAAAGAGATGAGAAAGTCCAATCTGTGAATACTCTTCAGGTCTTCTAAAAAAGTTCTCGACAAACTCCATCGATGTTTCGTAACGAATAATTACGTCATTGTGAATTTCAATCGCTTTTCTTACTGCATCTGGTGTTCGCAATGTGACATCATTTCCATTACGTCCCCATGCCCATCCAGCATACTTAGTTACAGCCTTCCAAACAACCTTAGCAACAGTTTTGTGAGCTGCAGCCCTTCGTTCGTTACGAGCCTCGTCGCTTTCCTCAGAACCGTTCGAACAAATACAGAGGAAGGCCATATGCAACTCTTTCAAATACTCAATGTTGGTCTCGTGCTCAATGTTTTGCCATATAATTTTATCCAGAAAATATTGTCCGGCATAGTGAAGAACAGGAGCTGTTTGTGGACCCGCAAATGATGGTGGGTTAGATGCCGAAAAGCCTCCTGTGCGAACCATATGTAAGTGATTTAACTTTCCCCATAAGACATCTTTAGTGCTTTCATCTGGCCTGTTACGCAGACGATTGAATCCCAAATATGAAATGAACTTGTGATTGAAGTAATTCAAGCCGCGGAGTGTGGCCTTATGGTTGATCTTTCCATACACGACATAACAAATGATTGCCTCGCATACCATTGCGCGTTGAACGTCCTCTGTAAAAAAAATTTAAATAAACGTTAGTTGTATACTTTGTTTCAGTGCGCCACGACTTTATCTAGCCAATGTATTCATACCGTGAATGGGGATTGAAGCCAAAGTATTCGCGTTTTCCTGATTTCGAAGCTCAACTACTTTCTCTGCTATAGGTTTAAGTGTGTTAAGAGCCACACCGAGAGTATCTTGGAGCTGTTGAAGCATTTCCTTGTACGGACGTACAGCCAATTTCTTTTGCATCTGGTGATTTGGAAATTTGCCATCAAAATAGGCCATGAAATGCTCAATTATACATTCATTCTCTGTTCCGCGACGAAAGTTGCCATTCATTCTCAAAATTGCTTCAAAGCGTGCTGTGCTATATTTCTGTCTTCGCAACATGTTTACTGTCCCTTCAGTCACCCTTATCCAATTCAGCACGTCTTTTGGATTTTTTAGATCATACTTGTTTGTGTAATTGCGATCTTTCATCTCTTTAGAAGTTAATAGTGTAAATGCCCTCTCTACGATAGGTTCTTTCCACGGCGCTCCACAGGTGTTCAGTAGATGTACTTCTTTTAACGGAGAGATGTAAAATTTTAGTGAAGCGTATTGAACTCCGGCATTGTTCAACTTCCTGCCATAATCAGGTTTCTTGTACGTAGAAAACTCAGTACTAGCATAGTTGGGACCTGTCATCAAATTGTGATAGTGAGTATACGATCCTTCTAAGCCAAGGTCTTGATTTGTCATCTTCTTCCAAAGAATGCACTTTTGATCCTGAAAGTAGTCCCTCGCAACGTGAAAAATGATTTCCTCAGCATGTTGAAGTTCAAAATTCATAAGCATTCGACTGACGTCGTTAACGTCTCTGCCATTTCTTCTCAAGTACCCTATGGGCCCAAGATCCCACCATACAAAGCAGGCACGCAACATCAGCCGAGTTAAATCAGCGTTCATTTTCGTCATGAAGCCAGTGCCGAAGCTTTCAAAGTTGTCATTATAGATGGCAAGATACTTTTCCTCGTTCTGTGCCAGAACTCCTGCCCTAGATGGCTCATTTTCAATTCGCTTCATTCCCTTTTTGAAGGCGGCAATGTACGCGGCTTTCACTTGATCCTTGAACTCCATTGGATTCACACCCTCCGCTCCATCTTCTGGTGTGACAAATATGGAAAAACGTCTATGATTGGTGTTAGAGATGCATAGTTCTATTCCCTTGGCATTTTTGGGCATTTTGTATAGCCGGGCTATGCCCTTGTAATCGTTCTGTGTCACGTATCGCACCACTGGGTTGAAATCATGGGGTCCAAGGAAATTGACTAAGTTCTCCCGAAGCACATTTAATTTGGTGGACACGATTACATACCCGTCCAACACCACATTATGTGATACATCCGCCATGGCGTTCCTACACAAAAACATTACAAACATATTAATGCGATTTTTCCGCACGCTCTTTTGATAGCACCTCAGTTCCTAATAACATATTTATAGCTCTAGAAATCTCTATCTTAACTGTTTAAATCATTCCAACGCAAATTAATTTAGCGTAATCAAAATAAATGACTGAGCTGACTCTCAACCACAAATGTAAATATGTCGATTTGTGGAAGAGCCCTTTTCATTCACCCTCATGATAATTTCAAGACATTTATCAACCAAGACTTTTGCCTAAGACTAAAAATACTAGATGTTTTCTTACCTCCTGCTGGTTGATATTTCCAAGGGATGATCAACTAGCCTAACGTTCACAAAATTTGACTCACACAACGCTCAAACTGTTTACAATTATTATGATCTTACACTGAAGCACCAAGTCGTACTAAATACGGCAAGAACTAAAATCCCCAAATCTACAAAATCTACAATTTCAAATAGCAATCTCAAAAAGTCCAACACGCACAGAGCAAACAAAAATGAAATGACTAGGTTTCAGCTCCGAGAATGTCTGTTTAGTTCGCGACAGTTTATGGCAGGAAGTTACGGAAATCTTTAATCACCAATACTGCGACAACTATGCATTTTAGAAGTCTTTCAAATCTCTACGATTATTACTATTTTTATATGATTAATATCTTCGTTAGAAAAATGTAGGCAAGGTTTTATCTGTACTCACAAAAATTAAAACTTTTATTTCAAATGAACACATTAAAAATTACAGTTGAGCTAATATCTGCGAACCGGAATTCATACAACAAAGTTTTCTGTGACTAAACTATGCACTACAAGTAGTATGTACCAAATAACATCTTACACATGTAAAAAAGACTTCAAATATTAAGGATAACTACGTTATGTCAACAAATAAGCTTTCACAAACAACTATGCTACAGTATTCAGAAATGATTTTACATCCAACTTTAAAAACAACAAATCATTAATCAGGACTATAACATGGACCCAATAAGCACATTTTAACCTTTTTGAACTCGTCACTGGATGTATTAAATACTTCGTAAGCCTTATCTGCACCGGTATCGACGACTCTCGTCCAAAACTTACACCACCATTCACGGGATGGAATTTTGTCACTCAAAATCTGGCGTTCTATTAAGTTTTCAATAACCCTAAGTATTTCTTCTTTCTGAACCTTCTCAACACTGTGATAAATGGTCATGAATGCATAATCAGTAAATGAGTCCAACTCGAGTGGTGTCTTTTCTCCAGGCATGTCCAACTGTTCAATGTTTGGAACACAATGTGAAAAGAAATCGGCCATTATGTCTTCCCCGCTTTTTGACGTTGAAACCTAAATGTAAAGAAAAATAGACCAACTAAATAATTTATAACAGGGAACTAGTGATCCGACAAGAAAAAGTAGAAACAACATACGCCAGTGTCTTTAATAATCCTACTCCACCCGTCCGAATCCAGGTTTACTAATTGATCCTTGGGACGCTGGTTACACAAGTAGCTACGCATCAATACTTTTTGCCACTCTACATCTGTAAACATTCGTTTCTTTCCCTGGAGACTGTATCCAGAAGGTGACGGAAGTTGCAGTTTACGAGATCGATCATCAGAGAGATGCCGCAGGTCAAAATGCACTTCGGGTAACTCCTGATTATCCTTTTCTGGAAGTTTTCGTGTCCTGGTGAACACCAAATCAGAGTTTCCGCCACGATTACGTAAAGATGAGGAAGAATCATTGACACGGCCGGCCTTCTGCGGGTAGGATCCCAAGGCTGAGACCTACAAGAACAGAAAACAAACGCTTGAACACCTCAAAGATATTTAGCTGATAGGCGTCTGCAAAATTCAGGACTAAATGATGCCTTTAAGCTTGGCAAATGCGACAACTCTGACTTACAGAAACGCCGTTTTCAAGTCGTCCAATGCGGTCTTTCTTCTTCATGCCACTGGGTAGTAGTGGGCCGTCTTCATTCTCCGAAACATCTGATAATAGGACTTCAGTATTCTCATTTTCGTTCAAACTAGCCGTCCCGCATTCCTGTGTATACCAAATGATGAAGTATTTAGTGCATGTAGAGGGCTAGGTGCTTACTACTAACAAATAAATACAACATACATTGACACTGCTCTGTACATCTGACCGCTCCTCAACACTCGCGTCTCCGGCCGGCTGCAAAAGTTTCTGAATCTTTTTCTGGAAAATAATTAAATATCACATCCATTCCCCAAATGCTTTACACAACCAAACTTTAGTACGGCATTGATATGAGTAGTATCCTACCATTTCCTCTCCGATATCGGAAAACTGAAGCTTGTTCATGGCGTGTTTTTTTTCACGATCCAAACTCTCCACCCAATCACACATCTCGCCCAGATACATGATGTAAGAGAAAATGGACACCTTGTCCTTTTCAACCAAGTAGTTGAAGCATTCACGCGACTTTAAAGTTGTTAAGCTAACCGATTTAGAAGCATCCTGCCATGTTAGTTTTACTTTCTCAGCCAATTTCAATTTTTCCAAATGAAGACTCCCTAATGGATTTTCTACATTCAAACTTGTGTTTGTGCATCCCGACACTGCATCATCTCTCCGGTTAGCACGATTTCTTGCAACCTTCCTTCTTTTATCTCGGTTTTTGATTGTGTGAACACGATTGTAAGTTTTACCAGCCATAACCCGCTCATCTTCAGAATTCTGCGCATCTTTCAAGAGCTTTGAACAACAAGACACGTTAAAAAAACATTTTTGGTACTTTTTCCCTTCCACGTTCAGTTACGGCTACAAAACAATTCTTGGCTTACCCCTGCTCCTCTCGCAATATAGATCCATTTGTCATTATGGCCTCGACCATTGGTCTTTCCAGAATCCTCTTCATATCTCTTTTTGGCAACTTCAATTCTTTCATCATGTTGCTCTGTGAAATTAAACTTTTCTCTACTTGTAGCCATGATACTAAGACGCCCGGCGCTGACGACTGTAAAATCTCCAAAATAGGTTATATGCTAGAAAACAGACAGGACTGGAAACCACAAACACAAATACCAAAACTCAAAACTACCAATATTGGGAAGTGCACATTGATGCAATTTAGTGTCACACGCGAAATGTAAAAATGATGACATGATGAGAGAGTCGCCATTTCCATAAAAATATTGTCGACGGTTTCTATAAATGGAAAATCCACTTGCTCAACTACATGAAACCGTTTAAAGCTTTCTTCTGCTACGCATTACCTACACCTAACATCCTCAAAGTGACTATCATGCTTAAGTGTTTGACTAAAGTTACGACAACCATTAGTTGTCAAGCAGTAGAAGCAGCAATAATCAACTTGTGTGAATGCCTGTTTCGTGTTCGGTTTTGAATGCTAAAGATATCAGGTAAATGCTAGCGAGATTCCATTTTCGTTCATGTAACATGCTTCATGTGGTACCGGATGATAAATATCTCCATTTATGCAACTTTTTTATAATGATTCCACTCAACAAATGTGTAAACGTGTAAATATGTGTAACTTTTATTGCTTTCAAATAATGTACGTAACACCATACTTTTCAAAAACGAACATATTTCAATAATGTAATAATTAGGAATTTTCCGCCCGTACAAATTTTCAAAGAATTAATTTGTGCACCGGTATCATTAAAGGTAAACATATACATAATAATTTATGAATACTTGGTTGCGTAGAAACATGGCAAAAGTAATCCGGAGCATAACAATTGTCTGCACGTTGAAGAGTTAACCAGCCCCACGTAAAAAATTCAATGTGTCCGTTTTGAGAACCTCCGGTCATTCCTGCTTCATATACGATACGCACTGATATAAAATATTTCGGATTTTAAGTGAAGGATGTTGTTGAAAGTGCTCACCGTACTACTTTGCTGCTGGCCCCATTCATCGTTGCCAACGTCCATTCTAGAATCACTCTGAAGTCTACGCCTTTTAACCACTTGATAAAGAAACTGAATTTCTTCCTCCTCATCAGATGCATCGACATCTGGTTCGGCATATGGCAAGTTAGAGAATCCCCTTTCGAAACATTTCTTGACAGTTTCCTAGATGAGATAATGAATATATCAATTAATAAAAACAGCCGGGGATAGAATCAGACGTTAATGTGCTCACCATTTCCGAGGCTGTGGAGCTTGACCCGTACGACACTTTGTCGTCTGAATTCAGTGGACATTCTGCTCCGTCTTCTAATTCGCTCTTCCAAAGTAATAAATCCAAGACATACATGGGAAACATGTATATGTCTTTGCGGTCCTTGACATCAACCAAGTACTCAAAGCATTCTCTGCTTCTCAAGGTAGAGAAATGAACAACGTCATGGACTCGGGTCCAACAAGCTCGTACTTTGTCTAAATAATGCTTTCGCATCTCATCCGGCTCAGCATCATTGGGTGATAGATCGGCTGAAGTGTGTTGACTTGAAGATGTAGAACTGGTGCTTGCGATGGGTTGCTCATTTTCCGAATCCATTTCGACTACTTGTTCGTCCCCCTCATTTCTCTTACGCCGCTGAAATTTCTTAAAGCCTTCGATGGTATCCACTCCATGGTCCTTCTTGAGATTTTTGCACTTATTACGAGCTTGGAGGGCACTGCAATCCAACTTTTTACAAACATGTTTCGTCCATTATTGGATAGCTCTTTTATATGCCTTATTCGTGTCTCACCTTCGACGCATCGACAATACTTTGCCACTTTCCTTTAGGACCTTCCTTGATTCGACCTTTTAGAAAATCAGCATGAGTTCTCAAGAGAGTTTTCGTTTCCTCGTCACTCCAAAGTCGTCGGTTTAAACGACTCCCAGAGTCTTCCTCAGACATGATTGGCTAAAATCAGCAGAAAAACACAAATTCTTGAAAATATCGACACAACAAACTTCCAAACCCTACTTCAAATTTCGCAAGAATTACGAGTGAAGGCTCAACTCGACACTCCTGACAGAACTACATTCAAAACAAAGCTCTGCATTGCCTCTTCCTAAGCATTATCGACGGATTTCTGGTTGAAATGCATTGGTAATAATAACATCATGGTTAAGCATTGAGGTGCTGAGTAAATAAAGGCCAAAATCCGTCTACGGCAAACCAACATAACCATAATCGGAAGAGAACAGTTCAATAAAGATGCGATAATAAATGAACGACATCAGATATGGGATTGCTTTACTTCATACTAGATAATTCTTAACAAGTAGTGCATAATGTCTAACAATAGTTTGTGTTCTTCCTTACATAAACTGTAACATCCACCGCTATGTATTTTGTTAATGAACAATTTAAAATTAAAGTTGACAAAAAAACAAAAATTCAACAAACAAAATATTGAATCTTCAAGTCAAGAACAGCAGGTAATAGTTAATCGGCGACAACTAAGCAACTGATATTTTGCAGTTATTTGAACATTTTTCCCATGGTCGTTAGGTGGATTTTTTGAGATTTTTCTTGGTTCTTAAATTCAACGTCTTACTTATCTTGTTGGTGTTTCTCCGTAATAACTTTCTTGCTCTCCTTCACCTTCATCACAAATTGGACCATGTTATCCACATGTGCTTCATTAAGGTCTTCTCTTTCTGATGGTTCAAATTTTTCCTTGAACTTCTCTAATTTTTTCAGCAAATCCTCCTTGTAATCTTTCCATTCCGGAAAGTTCTCACGTTTATGAATCAAACTTCTGATATGCATCCGAACTTGGTTCTCAACTTGAACAAGATGTTTAACGACTTTCTCCATTTGATTCGGGATTTGATTGTCATTTGTCTAAAAAATTAAATGTTATTATTATGTGCTTAGGAATGTGCTAAGGCTTATTTAATCAATTTACCAGTTCTTTTACTACTGCCTTGACTAAGTCGTTTCTTCTTATGTGTCTCCTCGAAACTGTTAAAAGAATCATATACTTGATGTAGTCTACGTTGAATAAAGCATCTTTGTCTACACGTCTCCTCTGTTTATTGACCGCAGTGCTAGATGTCGTAACTTCTCCGTCAATTGAAGTCACACATGCTGATCCAGTGGAATCCTCAATCTCTGGGGGGACAGAATCCTTGGTTACTTTAACACGAACATCTTCAGAGTTAATTCCAATTAAAAAGTCATCATCTTCTGGACTTGGACTTATGACTTGGTAGAATTCAGTAGGACCTGCTGATGGCGATCCGCTATAATGTGCCGGGCCACGTCCCAAACATTCAGTAGTGTTTTCTGGGCTGTATGATGTCGTTTCTTCATAACTGATATCCACGCTGTTCTCTTCACTAGAATTTCGCTCTGATTCCTTCTTGCAGTCCAAGGAGCATATTTCATCAAAAGTTGCCAGTCCACCCTCACCTATGTTGGCAATAGCCGTCATTCCAGAACATGAACTTTCTGCAGCAGAACTCTCCGTGTTTGCTAAATCACAAATAACATTCAATGTACTTTTATGATAATAAATAAAATCAGTCGATGAGCAGGGAACTTGCCAGCAACAAGATCCAGCATTTCATCCATCAAGCAACGAATCACCGTATCGTCGGCAACACTACATCCAATCCTGACGGCAACGGCGTCATCTTGCGATTGCAATAGGCCACTGCTCGAATTAGTTTCCAGGTCTTGATAGAATTCCTTGTAAGGTGGAGCTGTCAGTCGCTTTCGCTTAGCATTGCTGTTACTGAGCAGGTCCAATTGTTCGTGACAGTCTTCCACTTTTTCCAATGTCTTTTCGTCTTGAATTGGGGATGCATCTTCCTTTGTAGCATAATGTGGAGTTGCCATATCACCATTGGAAGTTACATCTGCAACTTTTTTAAATATTAAGAATTGAATCAGCACATACAAAAGTTGCGTTCTTGTAAAATAACCTCACCAAAGACAAGATAATTCTTAAGTGCTTCGTTGCTTTGTTCTGCCAAAACACCCGAGATACAGTCCAGCAAGTAGGTTACCTTAACTAGTCTTCCCGAATAAAGCTTCTGCATTCCTGAATTGTTGTATAGCGACCCAATCATAATTGTCTGCATGAGTATCTCCGATTCGGCATTTATACAAGTCCCGCCGTGTACCTAATAGAGATATTTTATTATTCCTGGGTACACTGCAATGAATGAATAACACCCTACCTTAATCAAGGTTTTAAATGCTTCGGCGCAAGCAGTATCAACTTTATCATTGTCATCAAAATGTACGTAAAAGGTCATGTTCGTGAGCCTCTGTTCACGGCTGTTAGCATCCGAAGTGCTGAGGTTAGAGCTCAATGATTCAGTTTCCTCAACAACCTCAGCATGCACCTTTGAAGTGTTCTGCAAAAGAGTAAAGCACATATTAAGGAACGGATCAGTCAGGATACTTGATTAGTTCATAATATGTTAACGTGTATACTCCAAATATATTCTCCGAGCTACATCCTTGTTCCATGCGTTGCTGAATATTGTAATCTACCATCTTCTGAAAGCGTTAAACCAAATTACAGCACCGTTTAAATGCTTCTTTTCGTGCTTAATTATACTTGCCAACATTTGGCGCAGCAATATTACCTGAGCCTCAGAAATGTTTGGGCAAGTACTACTCTTCGAAGATGAGCAAACTACATTCTCGTTCTGATGAAGGTCCCTGTTATCCTCAGGCACAGCTGGTGCCCGTTTTAGAAAGCAATCGAGCGTCCTCTGAGGGTTTTTCTTGACAATTTTCCGTGATTCACTGGACTTCCAAATCCATTCCTGTTTTTGAGCTTTCTGCATCTCATTATATTCCACAAAACAGCGTATTGTTTTGCCTTGTTGTTGTCTTAGTCTTTTTGCTTCGATAAGACGCTCAGCGAAATATTCAAAACTGGTTCGATTGGCTATTAACGTACACCGGTCCCAATCCTTAAGATCCACTCTAGTAATTTCCTCGAGCTTCGGATTAATTTTTGCACTCCAGTGAGCTTTCAACTCCTCAACTGATTTGTCGACCTGTTTCCCATACCAAGAAATATATAAAGTTAGTTACGAAGACAACAAGTTCCCATCTTCCATAGAATTTTGCATACCTTTTCCTCCCTTTTAAGATCCAGCCGAAGGGCCTCCCAGTTCTCCCTCTTCTGCATGTCGATTGACTTTCCTTTAATCCACCAGTCAACAATTTTCCAATCATGTTCGATAAGTAAGCACCTACTGACCGATCCTGACCTTCTCTTGTTCTTGGTAATTTGGCTCATGTCAAAAATCACTCAGATTTCCAAAAAAACTCAAAAACCTAACTTTGCAATCTTCAAAATTTTAAAAAGCAATGCAACTCTTTTTAAGACACGAGGAAAAAACAAGTTTGAGTTCAATTTAGAGTCCATCAAGGCATCTCTCAATTTGTCGGCAATTTACAACATTTCGATATATCGTTTGCAGAACAAGCGGTCATTTTTTTGTTTAACCCTTTTCACTCATCAGGCCTGTTTTCACAAAAAAACAACATTTGAATTCAACATGTAAAGCGGTAAACACAATTCGTGGCAAAAGATTTGCAGCTCTATTATACTTACACATCAACACTACGTATCAAGTGGTAATATTTTTTCCGACAGCAGTAGTATAAAAGCACATAATGCCTTGGTTTTCAGTACGAATCTCTTAAACATCCACGATGGTAACCAATACAATTACTTCCTTGGAATAACATAAGTCAAAAAAGGACCCGAGACTTCCGCTGATTGTCTCAAAACCGCTTCTATTGACAGCATCTTCTGACACTTATACATTCCACTCGGTACATTTCTTTATTTCAATGTCGCCATTTTTAAAAAACATCATTTTATTGTGCCCATTTCCTGAGTTTTTTTCAACTTGCTCATCTCACCTTTTCTGCTCATCATTTTCAACATTTCTGATTTGGATTTTCACCATTACTAGCTTGGTTGACAGTAATTCTATTTCTCAGTTAACGATGATGATAACTACTCAAACCGAGCCATCATGATTCCCATAATCATCGTCGACGGTAATCATATTACGAGTTTAACGATATCGATAACGACTCCAAAAATCCATGAAGCCACCCACATTCTTCGTTGAAGGTAGTCATAGTACAGGTTTAACAATAACGATAGATACTGCAAAGAGCCATCATGCCATCCTCAACAATCCTCGATAATTATAGTGTTACCCAGATGTAAATGGTGATGACCACACAAATCGAGCAATCATGATACCCAAAATCTTCGTCGACGGTAATCATATAACCGAGTTAATGACGATGATAACTACTCAAATCCAGCCGTCATGAAAACACAATCTTCCTCGACGGTAATCATATATTTCAGTAACGATAATGGAAACTACTCAAAACGAGCCATCATGATACCCACAATCTTCTTCGACGGTAATCATATAACCCAGTTAACGATGACGATAACAACTCAAATTGAGCCGTCTTGATACCCACAATCTTCGCTGACGGTAATCTTATGACGTAATTAACGATATCGATAATGACTCCATAGATCCATCAAGCCACCCACAATCTTCGTTGACGGTATTCACACTACGCCTTTAACAATAACAATAGATATTGCATAGAGCTATCATGCCATCAACAACATTCATCGATAGTAATTGTGTTACCCAAATAACAATAGTGATGACTACTCAAATAGAGCCATTATGATACCAAAAACCCTCCTCGACGGTAATCATATAACCGAGTTAACGAAGATGATAACTACTCAAACCGAGCCATAATGATACCCACAATCATCGTCGACGGTAATCATATAACCGAGTTAACGATGATGATAAGAACTCATCTCGAGCAGTCATACTAACTAAAATCTTCGTCGACTGTAATCATATAACCAAGTTAGCGATGATGATAACTACTAAAAATAAGCCATCATGATACCCACAATCTTCGTTGACGGTAATCATATTAGGTGTTTAACGATATCGATAATGATTCCAAAAATCCATGAAGCCACCCACATTCTTCGTTGACGGTAATCATACTACAGGTTTAACAATAACGATAGATACTTCAAAGAGCCATCATGCCATCCTCAGCATTCTTCGATAGTAAGAGTGTTACCCAGATAACAATGATGATAACTACTCAAATCAAGCCATCATGATACCCACAATCTTCGTCTACGGTAATCATATAACCTAGTTAACAACGATGATAACTATTCAAGTCGAGCCGTCATGAAAACACAATCTTCCGCAACAGTAATCATATATTTCAGTTAACGATGATGATAACTACTCAAAACGAGCCATCATGATACCCACAATCTTCCTCTACGGTAACCATTCAACCCAGTTAACGATGATGATAACAACTCAAATCGAGCCGTCATGAAAATACAATCTTTCTCGACGGTAATCATATAACCCAGTAAACGATGATGATAACTACTCGAATTGAGCTGCCATGAAAACACAACCTTCCTCCACAAAAATCATGTAACCCAGTTAACGATGATGATAACTTCTCAAATCGAGCCGCCATGAAAACATTATCCTCGTCGACGGTAATCATATAACCCAGTTAACGATGACGATAACAACTCAAATCAAGCCATCATGATACCCACAATCTTAGTCAACGGTAATCATATAACCGAGTTAACGACGATGATAACTATTCAAATCGAGGCGTCATGAAAACACAATCTTCCTCGACAGAAATCATATAACCCAGTTAACGATGATGATAACTACTCAAATCGAGCCGCCATGAAAACACAATCTTCGTCGACGGTAATCATGTAACCGAGTTAACGACGATGTTAACTACTCAAATGAAGCCGTCATGAGAGCTACATTCTTCGTTGACGGTAATCATATAACCCAGTTAACTATGATGATAACTACTCAAATCGAGCC
>VICI01002279.1:0-17277 GCA_019593645.1 Akabosia matsudoensis | reverse complement strand
ACTTGATAGAAGCATCTAGCATCCATGTTTATAAACTTACCTACTTTCTTTCTAGCTATCAACGTGCATTCAGAACTGATGTAGATTCATACAAATCCCGAAGATAAAATTCTGGAAAAACTCAGCCTTAGCAATGGAAATTCCACATTTCACAAAAAATCGCACATCTCTAAGTTATCGAAATCACGTACGACGTTTCACTATGTATTTGGCCACTTGTCCCTTTGGCTGCTTCTTGCTGAGAGCGCGTAAACATTATGTGGGCTGTTTATTATGGTAATATCTAAACAATCGACTGATCCGTGAAAGGTCTGTCTAGTTTTGACAATCAAATGCAAATTTTTATACTCTAGCTTTTTTCGTTATTGTGCACTGTAACAGCTCGTTTTTTTGCTTTCACCGCGTAATCTACATCTACAAAGGTCCGTCAAAATGATTATCGTCATTACGGACAGAGCCCTATAATCAGCACATTATTCACTCAGACCTTCATTCCGTGCCTACATCTTGTCATACCCAATTACCTCTTTTATGATCTTTCAAACGTAAGTGCATGTCTTCACTACACATTACTATTAAATTGTCTGTGCCTTACATCTTTACACATTGTCAAATGGAATTCAACACGACTTTACACTACAGTATCATCTACTTTCTCTTTTTTCGTGTTTTCATAGTTTGAATAACCAAGACGGACAGGGGGCTTTCTCCATTGGGTTTTGAAACCTTTTCTGTCTTTGTATGCCTTCCGTCATGCATTATTCTATTTTAACCTTTTGGGCTCAGAAGTATATTGGGGAACACATAAAAGTACAACTTCTTTTAAGTACCGCCATATATTTTTATTGATTGAAAGCAGCATCTGGACCCCTTTCAATGAGATACTCGTTGCTTTCAAGTATAGACATATTGTTATCCCAATGAGCAGACCAAGTGACGACTCATTGAAACAAGATATAACGTTAATGACTCTATTATTTTATCATTACCCCCACTGCTGACTCTTGTGTACGTTTCTGTTCTACATAACGTAAAAAAGAACAATGTCTCGCTCTACAAATAGTTCGTGACATTCGCTTTTTTTACTTCCGTGCAAGGAAAATTGTTCGGTGTATGTGCTATCATGTTTTCAGTAACGAGCCTTTACTACAATGGATATTGTAAAGGCCTATCGTTCTCATGAATAATACATGGATTTTCAGAATCCCTCGAGGAGAAAACAGCCGTCACCGAAAGAACTAGAAAAAATAGCAACTACAAAAAAATAGTTTTCTCTTTACAAAATAGAAGTGACATTCATGGTTTGTTCATGATTATTTTCCCGTGTCTATATCAGATCATTATAAAATACACGACATGTTCATACCAGGAACACAATTTGTTTTAGACGAACTACGCGCTCGGTTGTACGAGAAGCTACAAGTTTCTTGTAGCTTCATTTGGCTTTCATCTTTGTCTATGACATGCATGAGAGAGCATATACGTCCACGCTGGTGCTCATTGATAATTGTCTACCGGAAAGGGTGTCAAAGAGAGTTGTCTACCCACTAAACTGTGAGATTCTATCAGCGCAACATGATATTAGCAGTTGAATTGATTCGTGAAATATGAAATAGTCAAACTAGTTCTAAGATCATTTCAGTTCTTAAAACAAAGTTTATAAACCACTACGAATCATTAGAGTCAGGTATGTCCAGACTAGTATAACAACTTGAATATCAGAATTTTCTTGGGGCGAAAGGTCCTATATAAATCTAAACCTCGTCCTCGGTATTGTCTACGATTTTGTTTCTACCATTGAAAATGACAGGCTCCTGCTTGTATATCACGTAAGAACCACTGATTTAGTTACACGATGCCGAAGGTCTCTTCTATTGCGATGTATTAATTACGGAGAATTCTTCGCATGAGTTTGTAAACGAGGAGAGGAAGCCAAACGTTTTTTGATTTTCCCTTTCCACTTTCTCTCGAACGAAAGGCCGTAAATGTAGATACTTTAACGATTCTAACTAAATTGCATATAAATCACATAAATGAAAAGGGAGACAGAATGAAATAGACGAAAATGGTCTAAAAAGTTAGTGGCTCATATATGTCTCAAACATTCTAGAAGTTGCACATGGTCTCACTGCCTGCTTTGAATCAGTTATTGCAAAAAAACGTTCATTTATGTACGTCTAAAACCATCGATCTCCCTTGTCAGATTTTCCTGTTGCAGAACATGAAACCCAATTAAAATTCTAGCTCTTGGCTACAATACTGAACTGCTGCCGCATCTTTTTGTGATTGTACGCCAAGAAAACTGTGGTGGATTTTAAAAAGAATTCATAAAATCAATGCCTTCAAGGCAACTCCCAGACTCACATTCAGAGCTTCCTCTTTGACTGCTAAGAGGAAAACCGATTACACCCTTTAATAACATGTATAACTTACGATCTTCATGATAGAACATTTGAGGTGTGCTGAACATAAACAATATCCATGTTTAACAATCACATCAGTTTTCTCTTACTATTGGCTTAAGTGTGGATATCAATCTCATCAGTAAAAGAATTATCCTTGATTGTTATAAGATCATACTCGCCGTTGGACATTTAATGCGAAAATTTACGATAATTTTTTTCATTGGATTGGATTTTTGATGTTATTAGAAGAGCTTGAATCATACCGAGATTTCGAAATTTACCGAGTTTGTGCTTTCAAGGTTTACAACTGAGATTTATTGTTTGGACCTTCCCTTGTTCCACATAAGGTTAATTCTATACTCTATATATCAGCACCAATAGTAGTTTAAATTAGCATACACAGATATTCTGCATTATTTTCCTTGAGGGGGAGGGTTTTACTGTCATGTTTCGGTTTGATTACGAATTTAAGTGAGCCTACTGATAATGACCTTTAGTACAAACTGCTACATGCTGAGTAGTATGATCTTTTGCTTATACTAATCAGGAAATGTAGCGCTTTAGGCACCTTTCTTGAACATCAAATGCTCGTGACCATTGCTTTTGCAAGCTGGTTTACTACTCAGTAGTTTAGGTCTTTCATAAATAAGTTTGGCTTATGAACCAATGGATCCACATGACTGGATATAGATCGATACCAACATAACTTGGAAATTCCAGATAGTTAATTCTGATTGAATGCTTCGGCTTCAAAAAATGGATTGCAGTTTTGTATATTCTGATTTTCTTTACAGGTTGGGTTTTGTTAATGTGTATATTCTCGTTTCCCTTGCTCAAAACAGCAGTTCATAGTACTATAGTAAAGCTGAAATCATGGTATGTCCTCCATTCTTACGACTTACCTTGAATCTTCAGAAGTTAGTCGTAATTCCATGCGACTCTGTTATCTCGTTTCTCTTTGCTTAATTGTGTGTTCAAAATCATTCAACTACGACACAAGCCCCGGGACAAATGTTCCAAACTTTCTTGTATTCTAATCGAAGCTGTATAGATCAATAGTAAGCGGGCCCTCGTTTTCATCTTCATCAAGTTGTTAAACCACTGACATTTCGACTATTTAGAGGACATTTCAAGCAGTGAAAAGGACAAGATATCTTCATTTTAATCCTTTTACTTCTTGAGTCTGGCATGAGAAAGAAAAATTGAAGATCTTGTCTAATCACCTTATATGGGCATATTGTTTTTACCAACGCATACAATTATTTGCATTTCCATTTGTCCAACCCTGCTACCTGACAAGGTATACTTCTTCTGAGATAAGGCTTGTTGCTTACGACGTACCAACCCTCTGACTGCATGAGACTATTATGGTGAACAAAAACAAGCAAACAGGAAGAAATCATCGCGCTAGCTCCATCAGCCCTCATAGTGGAGTAAGAGACTAGACGAGACGTATTCATTGTCGATACAAACTTAGCAAGGGTTTGTTTGTTTATTTGTAAAGACNTCAGCCCTCATAGTGGAGTAAGAGACTAGACGAGACGTATTCATTGTCGATACAAACTTAGCAAGGGTTTGTTTGTTTATTTGTAAAGACACAAGGCGAGCAAAGAGAAGCATTTTAAGCGTGTGTGCCCACCTTCTTTCAACCTAAATGTGAAATTTGTTCTCCAGTACATATGAATTTGTGTTATAATATGAAACCGTCATTTTTTACTTGGGCTAAAAATAGTGGAAACCTATGTATTTTCTACTAAGTGCCTATTGCGTTAAAAAATGTCCCAGTGCGGGAAAACCTTCTTCCTTCAATGAAATATCGGGTTGCACATCTCCCCTTCCTGCATGAAGGCATGATTTAATTAAAATTATCATTACTTCTACAAAAAATACATCTTTCATACATGGTTTCCCATTGCATTGGTTTCATAGAACGACTTGTTTATCGAGTAGTTTTCCGTGAGTTCACTATCTGTTGAGATGTGATTTCTCAAGACAGGCTCATAATGAAGTAAATTTGTGGAGAACAGTTTGCACTCGATAGAGAGGAAAAATATGCGCAGAGCCATTGTATTCTGTGGTAACTTTAAGAGTTCTGTTCACGTTTCCGACATTACCAAAAAGAATTTAGGACTTTCCATGTTTGATAAACGAACATTGCCGTTTTACTTTACTAACACATGCATTTAATGAAAGAATCTGGCGATAATACTTCGAAGTTTAAGCTGCTAAAAGCGGGACACATGGTGCTCTAATACATAAAACGTTGTACCTGTTGTTGCTGCTGTTGTTTAAGGACTTCGTCAACTGGAGCTCCTAGGATGAATGGCAGAGGTACAAGGATGCAAAATATGGCAGTAAAATCCGTTCGAATCATCTGAGTGAGTAAAAAAATAAGCGTTTTCATCAAATGAAATGCGTGTGTTTAGGAATGTCCGAACAACAAACGACCTCCATTGACAAAGGATATGAAGAGAAACCTCAGGAAATGACATTTCTACTACTGACAAAAATTTGGGAAGTCAATATAGACCTTATTTGACGCATAATGAACGTGCACTTCGACGTTTTTTTCAAAATGAATGGAATTTCGGAGTACTTGTGATTTTGAAAACTTACATTGACTTGCTTAAGGTACAGCAGGAAGTCTCAAACGACCACGGATTATTGAAAACAAGGAGACTGAAACCTGTATTTAATAAGAGGTTTATTGTAATTATCACTGTATCATACAATAATTATTATAGGTACAAAAGTATTACTTTTCACTTACCTGTTCCCCTTGAACAAATTCAACTGAAGTAAGCTCTTAGTATAGAAAAGGAGGAGGAAAAACTGAACGCAAAACTGATTAACTGTGTTGCGTTTAATATTTTCGATTGCCCTCGTTCTCGCTTAAATTTCTGGACTAATCATGCAGCTTTGGAAAATTCACATACGTGCTTTAGCTTCCTTTAACTTTATTGGCACATCGACGTGTCTTTATAGTTCAAAATGTGGACGACTGTTTTAACGCGAATAAGGGTAAAGTGGGTTTGGAGTGAGATTCTATTGACTTTACGTGTTAGCAATAATATTTGCTTCGACTCTCCTCGCTACTCGGTGAAAGTGAGACTGGGAGACAAGAGCTTTCACATGCAGTTTTTATATATCCCTGTTTTCTTTGCCGACAACTGCGTCGACGATGACTTCTACAATGTTGCTAATGATGACGACAATGTGGATGGTTTAAGTGGCTTACTTGACGCGTGGTGAATGTGGTGAAACAAATCATACCATCTTTGGCCCGATACCAGCCTATAGTCATTGTTAGAGCAAAGAAAACGGTAACGGTGATTGGTTTTCCAAATTCTCCGAAAAAAGCAACAGCAGTATGTGTCAGTGGTAGAGTTCATAACTAGCCAATTATGCCATGCATGTGTGTAGCTATTAAATGTATTTGGTAAGTATAGCGAGATAATAAGTTGTTGATACTGCTTTACTACGTACAATGATGAGTTTACACAAGATGAATTTATGTGTTGGTGAGTAGCTCCCTTAAAGTCTGAGAGAGTTTGCAAATAGACCTTTTACCCTGATAAAGATAATTCTTTATAACAAAGTTTATAAGTGTACCACTAAACTTGAGACATAGATACTGTTGTTCAGTCCGAGCCAACTTCTTTCTTGTCATAATCTCGACATTTTGAACACCCACCCTACACCCTATGCAAGTCAATTGTCTTTTTTGGTTAGTGCGGAAGCCATTTCGGTATCGCTCTTCATCCATGTCAATCTCTTTATCTATTTAAAAGTGTTGGTGTAAGCCAAATAAGTTTGTTTTAGCCTAATGGCACCATATGGCTTTATTTTGTGAGATCTCGCACTTCATTTGGACATCGTTGCTGGCCTGCCATTATACCAGAAAATCTGCCATATTATCGTAAAACTCTTCAAAAGCAAATTTGTTTTCAACAACGTCATGGTCAGAGAACAATCATACTGTGTGCAGAGAACCGAACAATGTAATAGCTAGCAAATGAGTGAAGGAAGTCCATCATCAGGTTTATTTTGCTGGAACTCCTGCCTTAATTTCTTGTGCGGCCCGATGTTCATCAAATATCTATGCTACTATTATTTTAAGACGGGGGAATGCGACTCTTCTGTGAATACTTTTCTCTTTCTTGATGAATATGTTTGGAAAAACAGAGTAATTGAGCTTACAGTTGGGCACTCCAACAAAATTATGGTTGCTTTTGTGCGACAAAACTCCTGTCTAGAGAGAATCGCTACATAATAACTATCCTATAAAATAATATCGCACTCATCCAATTTAATATACCTTTGCTTGTTAATACTAATGAGGATTGAGTATCTTACTGCAAAATGGGAAGCCTTTGTAACGCTATACTGGGCGGAATGTTGATTCTTCAAACATACCCCATTGTTAGCTGAAATTCCCTAACCTTGCCACTCCATAGATTTTAAGTTTTCTCGTAGCATCGAGTAAAAGTAGCCACACATGGGACCTGTGGATGGATTAGCTAGAGCGATATCTGTTTGCTTTCTCTACTTCGAGAAAATCGCTGATCTGAAAATGATCTGTTTTGTATAACAGTATTTGGAACTTACGCACTGGTATGTGTATGAACTGAGTTAATTGGCAATGCTAAATTGACGAGCACTCTTTGGATGTAGACGGCTTTTGGATAGGCATTCTAAAATCAAACAGTGCTACACTCCGACCTTAGCAAACTGCGTCAACCACAATGTGGACATGCCATGCGAACACACGGTTCTTATGCGCTTCCGAGTTAAGATACCTAACTTGGCCATTGAAAATGCTTTTGTTCCATATTATATCTTTTAAAGATGCAATGTGGTTTCATTTAATGTATACTAAACGTGCATTGAATTACAATTGCTTACGTTCGGATCAACATCGATATGCTGCCAAACCCACCATATCATTATGGACATCAAATGCACGCTTTGATACGCTAAAGCGCAAATTTTCGTTTTTGAATTTCTGTGGGCATGTGTTCCTAATTGTAAAAAAAGTTCTTTGCCTAAAAGGAATTTCAAAGTCCATACTTGACGCAGCAACAAATGTTGTTTGTAAGATTTAATTGTACATTTGCGTTTACAGCTGTTTCTAGAAAAAAAACCAAGCCATTTAAAACTAAATAGTATGAAACAGAAGTTTAAAGACGTGGGAATATTCCATAGAGCTGATAGTGCAGATCAACATCGTCAGTTTCGTCACCCCATACAAAGTACAGGAAATCCTTTCACCTTCACATGCGCAGATTCTATACACATATATGCACGTACATAATTTTTTATGTTGGGCTGTCGGAGTTCTAGAAGTTGATGGTTAATAAAAATCAACGATAGTTTATAGCTAGAAAGCCACGGATTAGACTACCGAATCAAGTTTTTGTATATTGACTTAGTAAACAAAAACGCGCTCTGCTTTACAATCCTTTTTTAACTACTTCTTATTCTCAAATGATGAAATAGGAATCGCAACGAGTGGAATCAGTATTTTTTATGTTGGGCTGTCGGAGTTCTAGAAGTTGATGGTTAATAAAAATCAACGATAGTTTATAGCTAGAAAGCCACGGATTAGACTACCGAATCAAGTTTTTGTATATTATAGGCTTTTAGAAGCCAGTGCCACTGTGGTATTCATTCCCAAAACGGCAGTCTCATTGCGCCCCGAATAACTTTTTGACTGACAAACTGACCGACTTGGCATTCGTAGAGGGGTCTCGGAATGACTGCTGTGTATTCCGTGCTACATGCCTTTTTGTTGCATCAAAGTACCCCAATTTTTGTGGGCTTTGCAAATCATATGGCGGTGCTAGTTACTCGGATGATACAAAATGTAAACAGACTAGTAAGACGAAACTCAAACTTGCTGTTTAAACCATTGCTTGATAAGCTGTAACAAAGTTTGTTATTTCTCTGAAGTTACTGAAGTGGTAAGTATTAAAACTTTGTTACGTTAATTGAATAGAATAGGACAGAGGCTGTAAAGTAACACCAGTCGAGCTCCAATAGACGATTCGGAAACAGTTCCTACGGAAAGATGGAACAGTGGCTTAAGTAGTAAATTTAGTCGAGATTCCTTTCCTGTCTACACTTAACTGATAGCCGAACTTTTTTTACACTGAATAGTTAGAAACATGTCTGACGACAGTCTTCCAAGCATTCCAGACACGGAAAATCCAGAAACACCTTCCGTTAGAACGTTGAATTTCAAGTTTCCAGGGACGCAAGCGAGAACGGGACGCAAGAAGCCACATCACTACACGGACTCCGATGACATAACTCTTTTGAAGGAAATCCTGGCACTAAAGGTTCCACGCAAGGGGTCGGTAAAGAAATGGAAACAAGTATTTTTGGCTGCCCAGATCCCTGTAAAGGATTACAAAGCCCTGCAAGCAAGATTTAACGTGCTTTTATCATCGTTCAAGAGTGATGAGCAGTTGTCGTTTCGGGGGTACATGAAATGTTGAGCATGAAATGATATCACTAATGATGTGTAAATCGTTTTAAATGGTCGCGTTTCCATCCAGATCCGGCATCGAGGAAGAGTATGACGAAAAGCGGCAGCTCATGACTGACATTTGCAGTCAACTTGAGGACTGGACCATAGAACCTTCGACCGAAAAGAAAAACGACGAAACTGTCAAGCGTGCGAGAGAAATAAGGGAAGCTGCAGCGTCCGGAATGTCGTCTGGTAAGAGGTACCCTAAATGTGTTTGTCTCGACAAGTTTTACATTCCCTGCCTCTGCAAACTAGATAACGTAGAATCTCCGTCGAACGAGGAGGATCCTCCTAAGAAGCGCATGAGAATCAGGCCCTCCAGAAACGATTTTATGGATGTGCTCAGAATAAACGAAGAAAACGAAAGGGAGCATAAAAACGCCCAGGTAGAGATCGAGAGGAAGCGGCTGGACCTTGCTAACAGGGAAATGAAGCTCAAAGAGGAAGACGCAGTTCATCGTCGGGAAATGGAGCGGAGACAAGCGGACCTTCATGAAAAGCAAATTGAAACCGAACGACAACGCTTGGAGGCTGATAATAGAAAATTTACTATGCTACTTGAATTACTTAATGGCAAATTCCAGCAAAAATGAGGTGCCTGATTAAAAAACAAGCAGTGGTATGTGAAGTAAAGCATATTGAGACTTGAACTAAAAATGTATTAACTTGAACTTCCAAGAGTAACTTCATTTTTTTATTGCATCGGCACCAGATACTCATCGATTGTAGGAGGAGAAAGGTTGAAATAAGAGGAAGTAGTTGAGCCATAGAGACATGTATGAATATTGGTTAGTAAAGCACCTGCTTTGTAAAATTTCGAAACAGGCTGCACATAGAGACGAAGGTTTTTTTTAAAGTCCAGGTAGGCAAAATGTGTAACGATTTTACCAAAGCTCCATTCAACGCTTGCTCGGACATCACTCATCTTTTTGTTGAACGTCTTTTGCTCATTTGATAAAGAACTTCCCTTAAAAGGTGCCATCAACTCTGGACGTAAAGGGTACGCAGGGTCCCCATATAGGTAAAATGGAACTGCTTCCCCTTGGTTTTTATCTTCTAGCTTCTGAAGAAGCCCGCTTTCTGACAGCATGAATGAGTCATGTCGGCGACCTTCCACTGGCCCATATAAATTAGCAATTAAGCCATTCGGTAGGGACACAGATTGAAACTTAAGGCCATGTACACGTTTGTGTCCGTTATAGCATTCTTTCTGATAGGTGCGGGGTCGACAGATTGGTCGAAGGGTTCCTGGAAACAGACAGTAGCTTTTTAAGTAACGAAAGTTGAGATTCTGTTTCGGAAAGCTCGACAGTATTTGCTTGCCTGCCACTGTTCCGAAACACGATTTTGCAAAATTTTTAGACTTGCCATCAATAAATCCAAAACAATTCTTGAGGGGAGCTCCTCTAGAGGCGACAGCGTCAGCGTATACACGTAAGCAGGGTTTTTCTAACCACCATTGATTTAAATCGGTCAGCAAGTATTCAAATCTCAAGAGGATATGTTCCAAAATGTGATGGAAGATGACCGAGATGTCTGCAATAGTTCTATCGAAAGTTTCACAGACGTCACCTAACCGGTTGGGATACGTCATTCTTCTTAGGAATATACAAAGCGCTGCAACAGAAGATTGACTATTAACATACCGATAGAGAATAATTGATGAGCAAGACTCTTACCCTCTAATCCATTAGCCCGTGTTCCGTTTGAACATGTAACCTTCCAAGGAATTTGCAACAGTACCCGCAATCTCCGGAGGTGAACCTTTCGAAATCTGAATAGATGTGTACATCATTTATCAGTAAACTTGTCAAGGTTGAAGGGTTTTCTAGGTGTTTTTTTAAATTTTGACACAAGTAAGCATTTAAGAGCTAATATTCTTTGTTTTCTGCTCAACAGAGGTAGAACTCTTAGAATATCCATTTGAGATTTAAACGCACAAATAAATTGCCTGAGGTAAAGGAAGTAAACTTTATCGAGCGAAAATTAAATTCTAAAAAAGTTTGTTTTTTGATCCCCACTCTATTCAAATCGATTCTCTAGTATACAAAACGTGGCTGTCTTTCAATGCTCGAAACATATGAGGTTTACGCGGGTGTCGTCGTTTGTAACATGCTGCCCCTATCTGAAAATCAATATTTGATTTATTTTTCAAAAGTTTATTTACTCCAAGAACTGCACCAGCTCGGAGTAAAATGTCTGAGTTTCGATTGCGGGGACGCGTGCGGATCCCAGACTCAAGGTTGTTGGCGAGGGAGGTTACGCCCATGTCGGAGTTATGAGCCATGGTTGAGGCTGAAGAAAACAACGTGCTGGGAGTCAGACTTGATAAGGTTCTTCTAAAGGAGTCAGGTAACAAAATGGCTAGACTCAATCTGAACTAGGCTGGAGGGGACTGCGATTCAAAGAAGCGTTACCTTTGCCAAAAAAACTCGTACAATTTCCACGAAAAAAGAACAAAACATAAACGAACATAAATGGCGTCATAACCTTTTCTTTTTATTCCGGATGCTTCTCAAGCAGCCTCTCGAACGCAGCCAGCCTCTGACCAAGTCCCTTGGTGTAGTCCAACCTGTCCACACCTAGAATCAGCTTCTGATTGCTCACAGACAGCTCTTGATAGGCCTCCTGGGCCAGCTGGACGAACTGATCAAAGGGGATCACAATTTTGAGGGCTTGCACTCGAACACACCAGCCTCCATGCACGACCAGCATGGCGTTGTGGTCCACATGGCATACCAGCCGGTGCTGGCAGCAGTCAATAAAGTTGACGCAATAGTCGACGATATGGAAGCCGATCATGTCTCAGCCAAGCATTCCCTGAAGGACCTCATCGTCCCGGGGAAATTGACGAAAGATGTCCCAGCTGGGAAAAGGAATGTGCAAGAAAAAACCGATTTTGCAGCGGAGATTCTCCTCCTCTGCTCTTGGACGGTTTGTGCTTGCCGCCGTCATGAGGTGGTAGTCGTGAATCAGACGAGGGGCATGGGCGAGTCGGGCGCAGAGGTTTCATTTAGTCCACGGAGGGCGTTCAGGTTTCTCTCCGCGAATTGCTAGTTTACTTGCACATAAGCCTACAAACATTTTTTAAATGATATTTTAAACAGCTTATGCAAATTAAGCCATGAATAAGGTCATAATTTAGGTTACCTCCCTGCTCTCTTTACTAAAAATCACCCGGTCCGACATGGAGTGGAACAACTGCCAAATGTACGGTTGCAGGAGCCATTGTAATTGCTGGAACACCTCTTTGTCCACGTTCACAGCAACAATCTAAAAAACCACCACCGTCGCCACGCCTAAAATCCATATCCGGTTCATCCGTCATATCCAAGTATTTCACGATGGGGGATGTTCCGGATCAGCTCCTCTGTCCCATTTGGTTTGAAGACCCTGACGAGATTTATCAGTGTATCAATGGCCAAACAATTTGTACCGGTTGCTGTAAGGGCCTCCAAAAAATCCGCAATCGGGCCTTGGAGTTTATTCTGGATGAAATGAAGTTTGAGCGTCTGAACGCCGTGATCTTGGCAAACATTTGGATGACCGTCCAGGAGAAAGATGTCAAACACGAGTGCGAGAGGCAACTTGGGGGTGAGGCGAGTGAGGCGGCTGGCGTAAATTTGGGAATCAATGCAGAGCTGCTGGAAGTGCACCTACAACTACAAAAGATGTTTTGATCCACCAACTTTATTTTAAACAACTCCCTAGATAACACAACTACATTTTTCGGACACATATTTAGGTCTTTCCTTTTTGTAACTTTCCCTGCGTCCACTCAGCTTAGCAAGGTCATCGCTAAAAGTTTTCTTTTCCATCGCGGCCTTGTAATGCTTGTAGCAGGTCAGTGTAGCGCGGGCATCATCGATGGCACTATGGTGTCCAGACTGAAAGCCAGTTCTGTTACTCATCAGCTGCTTGATGATAAGCCCAAGCGCAAAAGGGCCTTTCTCGTCGAAAAAAACACTCTGGAGGTCGAACACTCGGGAATGAGTAAATCCCAGGGATTCAAGGTCGTTCTTCACAGCGGCTCCAACAATAGTGTTTCCTGCTGTACAAATCTTCATACAAGCACGCACCTAAAAACACATAATTTCATATAATCATGAACTGAAATGAGCATTTAAAATGAATCTTGAAGACCTACCATTTCTATATCAACACCTATACCAAGTTTGAATTGGTTCAAGTTGGTAATCTTGGGGGAATATTGGCATATTGTTGTATGTGGTATCTTAATAAACGCCCAGAGTACAACTTTGCCGTCCTCGTTTACCAAACAAACCGTTGCAGCAACTTGTTTGTGTGGCTCTCCCTTGGACACTTTCCTCAAGGTGACTTTTTCGACATCCAAGAATAAGTTGCCACCGCTTGGCACTTTGTCTCCGCGAAAGATGAATCCAGTCTTTAGAAAACAAACACCAATAGGATAAAATACAGTTAAAATATAATCCAAGTAATTTAACAGGATTACCTTCCAGGCACTTGTTTGCCATGGTTTTGGAGCGCTCGACAACAGGTTGCTTCCTGTGCCACTGGCATCCTCTAAAGTGTGTCCATCTCTTGCGACTGCACCATCCACTTCCTGTCTCTCCTTATTGGGAACATGCCCTGTAGCGCTCGATACCGGTTTCCTTCCCGGACCACTGGCAACTTGTCGCTTCATCTAAAATTTTACAACAATATTTTACAGTTATTTTTATTTCCATGTAAATTAAGGTGTAAGTCTGAAGGATACCATTTTTGTTTCTTCATTTTTCCATTTGTTGCAGATGCGGTTGGTTAAATCCTTGCTTCGCTGCGGATACTGAAGATGGACATTCACCATGAATTCCGTGTATTGTTCTGGTGACAATGTCCAAATTTGTTCCATTAAACTTTCCATTTTTCTTAAAGTATTTGGTTTTTCACAAAAAACATGTCTTCACAATACTCGATCACCCAATTGTCAATAAAATAGCTCCCGAGAAACAAAAACAAACAAGCAAAACCGACAAAAATAATGCCGCGTGCAACAAAATAATACTATGACTCTGGTCACATTGCCCCAATATTGACAAATGACCTCTACTCATATGCTATTTGTTTCTAAACAAAAATCCGTTGATGTATTTCATTCCCGTTGGCAGTCAGACTTGAATGCCAAATCCGAAAAAGGTGATTGGTTTCTAAAAGCCCCTATTGACTTAGTAAACAAAAACGCGCTCTGCTTTACAATCCTTTTTTAACTACTTCTTATTCTCAAATGATGAAATAGGAATCGCAACGAGTGGAATCAGATAATTAATCTACACACTTCTTTTTCTATAATCTGTCATTCTGAATGTAATGGAAACCTGTACACGGAATTACAGTACAAGCTACGCGTATATAGCATGCGGTGCATGTTTTGCCTACGTCTAATTCCATCTTAATGCACCCTAATAATACAGCCGGGTCCCTGCGTGGTGCAGCGTGCTTTCTTTTACAGCCATTCTCTACGTACAGTTCTGGAGTTACAGCCCGGACTTTCTGCCAGTTTTATTTCTTTTGATTTAGGGTTTCGGCTCCATATGTGAATACCTTTGGTGTGTGTGTATTATCAATTGTCAATTGTTCCAGTGCTCATTGTTCGTCCAATGTTCATCATTATCGTGAACATGATTGTCGGACTATGGACTAGGAAACGTCCAATGAGACATGAAATCTTATTATTAATGATTACAATTATTTCAGTGACAGCAGACATTCTCCAAAGACTCTTTTTTGTTTGTAAACGAAAATAGTTCTATTTTCTCTTATTCATCATTTTAAAGTTCAAATCAGGTATAATAAACATTTGCAATTTACTCATTCAGTCGCGAAAACATGAACCGAGCGAGTTCGTCATGTCATGATATGTAAACAGATGAAGTATGTTAATCACATCACAGCTACACAAACATTCTCCCATTACATATTTGCGTTTTACTACATCGCTTGGGAAAGTCGGATTTGTCATAAGATAGTTTGTAGTTTTATGCTTCGACAAGGATCCCGACAAGTTGGAGGTACTTAAAAATCCATATTGATTATATATGAGCCCACAATAGAAGTATCAGATTTCCTTGCTGATTTCCCTGAAGACATGACAAACAAAACCAGAACTACAGACGAATACCAAAAGTGTGGAACGTAGTGAAGTGGTATGCAAAGTTACCACGCTTGATTTTTTGACAAATGTTAGCCCCTATTGCAAGCAGAAAAAGTGTTTCATTGTTTTTTTCCTGTTTCTTGTCTATGACATCAGGTTAATTGAGTTCTTCACTTTAATGGAACAAAATGGAGATTAAGAGTGAGATGAACATCCACTCGTAGCGCCTTTATGTAAGTCTGATGGAAAGTAGGTACCTGTGTCCTATGCTACTTTGGAACCCCAAGAATATAAATTATAATTTTCTCGCGTACACTCATGACAATGCAGGAAGTCTTCAAATCTTGAGCACTAAAAAATATCTCGAAGGTTCCTTCCCTGTATTGCATAGGGAATTGTGAAATGGTTTTTTGTGTACTACTCCTTCTTATTCTAAAGGTTATCTCTATCCATGTCAATTAAACTTGCTCTCTATGCCTGTATGAACCACAGACGATGAAATTACTCTAACACTTATGATAACCTAAATACTATGCCTGATACCGGCCATGACTCAGTAATTTCTTTACAGGGCTACAAATTATGCTCTTTCCAAGGCCTTTCCATACAGACAAGGTTTTCCGTGCACGGGTAAAATATGACTCCTCATTATGATGATGACTTACATCTCTTAAGCCCCTTTCGCACTATCAAGTCATTGTATAAAAAATTAAAAACCTACAAACCCAACGGCAATTTTGGGATGAATATTTGCCACAGAAAAATGATACGATCTTCAGCAAGACATACCAACTTTATCAAAGGCTGAGTATCAAATATTTTCAAGAAAGTGAACTGATGTAAATTATTTTGCTTGAAATTCTACTAATCTTCATTATCATTTATCTTGGTGGTGGTAGACCGACTGAAAGTATGATCATAGTGATTCTTTCACCTTCTCTCAAACCTTTTCATTTCATTTATTCAATTGCTTTACTCGTAGCTACTCACTGATTGGTTGCGTTGTGTTCCATCATGACTTCAGCCTCCGTCGAAAAGATATGAGGTTACTGCAAAATGCAAGGCAGTAGAGCGCCTATATAGCTGAAAATCCTTGTAAAGTTCCGAGAAGCCGAGATGTTTTAATGCGAGTTGGTAAAATCAGAATACATACCAGAATTTAAGGACAAATAATTTCAGACAACGTACTTCACTTGTTATCAATCACTTCCGAATAATTGGTGAAAGTTCTACAAAAATCAATATTTGTAAATGGTTTTGATTTTGTTCAAACATTTATCCTGTCATTTATTTTTCAACCATAGTCAATAAATAATCCAAAAACTGGGTTTCTGCAATCTCGCAATTGCGGATTACACACATCCAACATTATAGGCTACCCAATAAAGTATGGTTGACTCTTTCCAGAGGTCAAGTAGTTTAACAGCAATTCGTATAGCGTGAATCGGCTGAAAAACTTGATTATAATTATGTATCTACCGTGTGTCTATTGCTTTTCCAGCATTCTACAAACTTACTGAACTATGTGTATTCATAAAGAATAAAATGCTGTTCCATACGCAGCTTTTCGTGCGAATTCGTAAGTATATCCGTTCTCACCAAACGTTAACTCATAATATTTAATTTATTTTTGAATATTTTTGGCCATCTCACAAAGTTTACAGAGAGAATGTGCGGTCCACAGGTTATGAATAAGTGATTGGTTGAGGTTACGGCTTCAGATGTAACAAGACCTTAACTATTATTCCTGGTTTCTAAACATTTTCTTTTGAAATTTTAAAACATGAACATATGAAAAAATCGTGTAAATACTTGCACTGCAATATTATGACTGATATGAGTAATTCTTGGAACAACTGTCATCTTTCGTTCCCAGGTATTGTTCATTGAAACCAAGCGCATAACTTTTCTGTAAAAAAGGATTCCGGGTTTGGTTCGATGCATTTGAACAATGAATGGCTGATGCTTTTAAACACTGACACTGAAAGAAAAACGGATGTGCACAATAATAATATAGCAGCTAGTCAATAAATTTTTAGCCGGGCATGCTATAAATACGCTCTATGTACAAGGTTAAAACGAACAATTTTGTCAAGATAATTAGCTGGTCTTGAATTTTTAGACCGTGTGAATCCAGTTAAGGATTTCTCTAGACTTAACTTCTTATTTTCAACAAATCTATGCGTTAGATTCAACGGTAGCTTATTTCTTTGTGTCGTCAGCTAGCT
>VICI01002278.1:0-17279 GCA_019593645.1 Akabosia matsudoensis | reverse complement strand
ATAAGTTGGTTGGTTACAAAAAGTATGTTTCGCGTGAAACTGGTGGCAAATAGCACTGCGAATGGTACCCAATAAGTTTGGATCGAAAAAGAAGCGTGTTAAGCAATTTTACATTATACGCCACACAAAAAATGTTTATAAACTTTTAATGGTACGGCATAAACTAAAGAATCGTTTAATGATATTCAAATAAGATACTAAAGAGTATAAAAGCTGAAAGAAATACAACTTTTGTTCTAAAGTTTAGTAGAACGATTGAAATCAACTACACAAACGCTTTTCGGCGCTAGATGAGGAAAGTGGCCCACAATCATGGACGTATTTATGCATACATGGAAAATTATTCATTCTTTGAAGCCTGTATAATACCACTAAATAATTAGATGTTTGCAGTATTAAAGATCATTCCGAAATCGAACTCGGCAAAAACCTAAATACTTGTAAAAATGTAATCGAAAAATCGATGTATAATTAATTCTTCCAGATATCAATTACTTTTTTAACTTTACGGCAAACGCATTTTTATCTCCTGAATTGTGCTTTACGATCATCAAAAAGCATTCGCTTATCCAGTATCCCATCGACTTTGCATAGTATTTTAAAAATCTGTTATTGTGCTAAACGAAAGTCACGTTTCTTGTCTTCTGTCAAATAAAATACAAAAATGCGAATGGGACTGACAAAAAGAAACATTTCCATTTCCACTATGTTTTTGAGCTAATAATTTTTCCGAATAATTTCTATTTGCAAATACCATCTCCATTCGTAATTCTTTTCGTGAAACGAAAACTAGGCGGGAATGTCGGAATATTTTACCAGAAATACGTAAATGATACCTGAACTAAAAGGAGGTTGTAAAAAAAGTGTAGTAAATTCTTAGAAAATTTGCGTGCTATAAGGACATAACTCACCCTTGACAAGCTTCCCGTAACATTGCTCACTCATTTTACTTTCTTTCTTGTTTTCTTTTCAGTGAGAACAAGCTGTTAATGTCTAATGTGTGCTGTGCTCACTATAAGAAGTTGTTTAGCTTTATGAAATGACGTTATGCAGAGCAAACAAAGGGGTTGCCTTTCTACCACAGTGAAAATATTATGCATGACTAGTGAAAGTTTGAAAGATGCACAAGCCAAAAAAATAAGGTCGCTGTGTATCACACGTGCATGGGTTACGAACATCACTTAAATTTTTACACGCCGCCGCCGGAAAAATTACAGGAAAATGGGAAACAAGCGTGTACACAAAAAAGTAAACGCAGCGTTCTTCTACTTTATGCTTATGTTTTATGTTAGGAAGGCACGTACAAGTTTTGAAATTGTGCCTACATATTATTTCGCTTTTTTCAATAGCCACATCATACGTATGTGCATAAATGATTTTAATACGTCCTTCCTCTGGTTTTGTTTGTCAATGGAGTCATACCACGACTGCACCAGGGTTTCTTTTCTTCTAATGTCAGTTTAACAGCGTGTTTATGTTCTCATGCAACTATTCATTTCACCAGGATTTTTTCTTAGTGTACATGTTTATGCAGAAGTAAACGATAGCATCGTTAATTTCCTTTACGACAAAGATGATAATCGACAAAACTTCCATGTCTGTAGTATCAAACTGTGTTTTTTATTGTTTACAGTCACTTGATAATTTGAATGGTTGTGATTATGATTATATTCCAGCTATACAGTTTCATTTACTGCTATGCACATGCAAAGAAGACAGCTTGGCAACGACAGTCAGGTACATCGAGAAGAACTTATTTTACTATCCTACAAAAAATACAAATTCACACTGAGAATTTATTAGCACACAGTTGATTTCAATAATGTATTTCAACTGTAAAGAATACTAAAAATATCCATAAAAGCGCTGTTAATAATTCATAACAGAAAGCAATCCGAAACCAAATGCTGTTTAGGCATGAGATGAACAAAGGGTTTTTCTTCTTTAATTTTATTTGCAATTGAGAATTCCTTATTTTGGTGTCCATTTACTTTCATCCAAGTCTGTCTGCTTTCCATTTATCGGAAACTTGGCTGAAATCTTTCATCAGTAGCAATTTATAGGACCAAAATTTACTTTCAACTAAGCTGAGTAGTGAAACAACTGATTCAAATAGTACGTGGAAAACGTATCCTGCTGAAATAGCTTGATTTCAGTATACTAAATTATGCATCAGGTGCGGTGGTCACTCATTCAATTTTCCCACAGTCCGGTTGTCAGCTGCAGAACAACATGCTTTCACCCAAAAATAACAATGCGTTTAGATGTTTTTTGTCAACCGTTCCAGCTAAAAGGATGCAAAAATGTACACGGAGCTTTCTATTTTGATGGGGTTGCTGTATAATTGAATTCCTAGAGGGACTGAAATATAAAAACGAGAACTTCCTTCCTGTCCATTACAATGCGTTGGTTATGTGCAAATGCTTGTTTTTGTAATTAAACCGAAGTGCACTCATGAAATGATCATAGATCGAAATGAAGAAGGAAAAATCAAGCACATTTCGAGTATGAAGAATAAATTATCTTCAACTTCGTCAGTGTTATTTTGCACAGAAAGTGAAAGATAATATGTCAGCGATGACATTCATAATCGAATTTTCCAACTGGCCAAGTCGACACACAAGCATGACAGTAATTATCTTGGGACATGAAGTTATGCTTTGTGTTGTCTAGGTAACAGCGAATACAGCAGCGTGCTCGCTAAAACTTAGCAAAGCTGCCAGTCGTGATTCCCCAGCAAGCCCGTTCCATCAAAAACTTTCTATAATTTTTAGGGTCCCCATACAAAAAGTCAACCTATGATGACTAGTAATTGCCTAGTAAGACGAATAAACTACTTAGCAGCGACATTCCAATCGCAGGAAATCTCGATTGTGAGTTTCTTTAGATGCCCGTAAACACGTATAGTTTTCACTTTGTCGGCTTCTAGTTTGTTCTGTCTTCCCCTTCAAAATCATGCTTTACGTATCCTCTTTATCCCAAGACTGACCTTTAAAACTTTCTATGCACTACCATCATCTTTCTCTCTCATTTTACTACCAACATCGTTAGCTGCTCAAACATATACATTTATTACCCAACTTTCTCCACTTTTCCACCAAAATAGCTTCTACTCTTGCCCCATTAATTTATAACTTACAATGTATGAGAATGGGCACTGGTCACGCGAACCAAAATCTCAACCAGCAAATTGTCTAGGTTTTTTTTTGTAGTGCGCCTTCATCATTTCCCATTAGAGTTGCATTATCGATTCACCAATTTGTCGGTTTGTGTCAGATCACATTTCAGATAACTCATCGGGAGGTAGTCAACACACCAAAAATGTAAAGATCCTAGAGCCCTCCTTCTTTTACTACTTAATAAGCTACCCAGTCCTAATGGAGTCTCATGCCTTAATTACCACTTTATTGTAGTATGCTGCCACCAAAGTAGACCAAAGCATATTCTAAGAAAGATTTTATTTGTTTGGAATGACTATAATTTTAAAACGTAAAAATTCTTTCTTTGAGTCCTACCTCTAAAAGTGAACTAAAATTACACATATTCATATATTTCACGCATATTCATTAATGATTCCCAAAAGTGTCTGTTCGCGTGCAAGAAGAACAAGGAGAAAATATGTGTGCTTACTTTACTAACTTTTTATATGGTTTATTACAGAAATGCCGCGATTTGTCGGACCTGTTGTAAATGTCACAGTGCCAGTGGGACGTGAAGCGGTCCTTTCATGTGCTGTGAATAATTTGGCTTCTTTCAAGGTAAAATTTATATGTTTATGTGTATTATTTCTATAAAAAATCTCAGCACGTGGTCATTAGGCAGAAAGATGTGTGCGGGGGCTATTTGAACCATTAAAAAATTATGCATGTACCTCGGAAGAATTGCATGCAGCAATAATAATCATTTATCTGAGATGTTCAACACTTCATCGTTTCTTTAAATTCATTAATCAGCAGGATTATATAATTTCACCAACTTCGAAGAACACTGACTACATGACACACACCCTCTAATTTCTAACTCGGGAAGTAATAAAACCCTCTGTTTTTTTCTTACCTTGTCTTTCCCTCTACACAGCTGCTACGGCTGTTTCGTATAAATAAATTCCAGAAGAAAAAGTTGCAGAGTTGGAAAATCAAAACACCACCGAAACTCTAATTCTCTTTAGACAGTCTTTTCACTAAACTTTTCTCCTGCAAAAGGGAAACGACTTTTTTTGTGCTGGATATTATACAGTGTGAATAAAATAAGTGGCTTTTTCTTTCTCAACCTATTCTTATTTTTCCCAGCAGGCCAAGCTCTCTCCTGTACCGGGAAATCTTGTTTCATCCATCCGCGTCTAAAAAGTTGGGTGTGTGGAAAGGGGAGAGCGGAGAACTTTAAGCCAAGAATTCATCTTTATTGTAGCCAACTTTATTTTCGTAAAAAATAGCGATAGACTAAACATGCACTCATTGGAGTAAGCTTTACAATGATAATGTTACGTTCATGAGCGCCAAATCGTAATGCATCGTAGTGGGGAAGTGGATTAATAATAGGGAAAATTGGAGCTTCTTTTGTTCTAAAAACTGATACAAAATATTATGCAGGTATTTGATAGTTCGGCACTCAAATATAAATTTTTGACGATAAAAATAGTTCCTGAATATTTTCAGATTTTCTCGTACCACTGCGGAGGAGTATTTGGGTTGTAGACAGTTGCAAAGCATTATTCGCTTTGTATTATGCAGACTGCCTTTTTAAATCCAAGGTTATCATTGTTATTATTATGAACTCCTCGAAAGTATCACTTGCTGAGCAAGAGAGAGGAATGAGCTTGTAGTGTGGTAAAAATGGTAATTTTTGAATCCTTTGGGGAATCTTCCCTCTAATCGCTGAATATGCTGTTTCATTAGCCCCGCCCGACTGTGTTATCTTCGTGCTCAGATTTATATTCATTAGTAAGTTTTATAGCATACTATGCTACACCACCTCTCTTTCTCACTTTGGATTTTTACATATCTTCACTTTCACCACGGGAAAACAAAAACCAAGCCAAGCTGTCAGACAGAACCATTCAATCTTTAAAATTTCGGGAGCTGTCTGTCTCGAGTGGATAAATTTGTGCGTACGGAAAAATTCAAATGAACTCTCCAGTTCCTTTTTATCGAAGCACAAAATATGAGAGAAAAATTGGTCTCGCCATTATTAAATTTTGCAGCCATTGATCATTTAGAAAGTGTCCAGGGAGTTTCCTGATGAGATTTTCATTAACTGCATTGTGAATGAATGCTGTCTCCAAAAATACACGCTGTTATTTTCATAAATACTTGATGTTGGAGGCTGTTTTTGTGAACAGTGGGACATATCAATGAAAAAATTTTAGGATGTAAACTACTGCTAAATTTTTGATATTCCAGGTGGCGTGGGTGAGAGTAGACACCCAAACTATTTTGACAATTCACACTCATGTTATCACGAGAAGTCACAGAATCGGACTTTCTCACACAGATTCGTATACGTGGAACCTTCACATAAGAAATGTGAAAGAAACGGATAGAGGATTTTACATGTGTCAAATTAACACAGGTTAGTCCCTAACGTTTTGTTTAAAATTTTAAAATGTCTTTGCCATCCGATTTTAAGTGCATTGATAATTTTCACGAATACCTGAAAGGCGTTTCGCTTAAAAATGTTGGTGAAATTTTCAGATCCAATGATGAGTCAAAATGGATATCTTCAGGTTGTTGGTAAGCATCTAATTTATTTTGCCTAATGGATTTTCATACATTAATTTTCAAATGTAACTAAATCTATCAAGAGAGTATCTAATTTCCTTAATTTCTCCTCATGTTTCAGTTCCACCTGACATTCTCGACTATCCAACCAGTACCGATATGGTTGTCAGGGAAGGCGCAAATGTTACCCTGCAGTGTGCCGTCACCGGGTTCCCAAAACCAACAGTCACGTGGCAGCGAGAAGACAAGAGCAAAATCAGCTATGGAGAAAATTTAGGTATATTTAAAAAAGGTTTTTTATACTTAAAGTGTGGTGCATGTAGTACAAAAATACAATTTAGTTTCATATTTAAATATTGCACTGGTCGTGTTAAAGCTTGGTTGAGGGCAAACCAAGAAGCCACAACAGAGACTTTTTGTTCTTCGATGTGGTCATGGTGGTTGGTATCATCATGGATGACAATAAACTTTTAACAAAGAAAACGAGCAATATATCTAGTTGTGTTTGAATAGAGACACGCACAAGGTGGGCTGGCTTAGGTCTTTATCTAGATCAGATCATGGTGGGACCCTAAATTGATAAAAAAAGCGGAAACGAAATTGAGTGAGAAATTGATTGTTATTGAGAATCTCGAACAAAGGAGGTAAAGGGTTGAACGATGCGAAAAGTTGATGGCTGTGCGATGCGTTGTTAGGCTGTAAGGAAGGATCTATTCACACTAGATGGAAGCTTCCCTGAAATCAAAATTTACCCAATCTGCATCAAAATCTCATGTAACCATACACTTGGAGTTTTAAAAAAATTAGGTTTGCTTTATTTTTTATGTCATTTACATGTCACCTCCAAATAATAACAATAGTAGTAACAGTCTGAAATTTCATTCCATACCTGGCAGATATCTTTGAGCAGGTGATGGCATTTGATTTTAATCCCGATAAATAAAACAACCTGTGCTAAACACTCGTGGACCTTCCTCCTTACTTTACTGCAAAATCCCGATAAATACTAATAATAATATCTACGAACATTCAACTAGCGAAGAGATACTTAAAGCGTGTTACATTGATTTAAGTTTTCCCAAAACGCTAGGAACCCACTTTCTTAAGGATCTCAGTATTAAGAATTTAGCTTTCAAAGGAACTTGACCCGAGAGTGGACAGACGGACGAATTCATAAGTGACATTGTTTGCTTTACAGAAACTGTATTATTGTGTTTGTAATAATGATTTTTATGACTGAATGCGTATTTCTTTAATATAACCTTGTACTTTCACAATGACGCACCCCATGACGCACTGAAAATATACTGTTCACACGTACCACATATTTTTCTTCACCCTTCCAACTAAAACGCACAAGCATTTTCGTCAAGATAAACGAGCAAAGTTTGAAATGCCTTGAACAACAAACTGCATTCTCCTCTAAGGGCATTCACATTTGAAGGAATTTCTAGTACTTTAGTGCATTCCATGCAGGGCTTGCAACCATAATAATATGTATGTAATGTGTACATCTATAAAAAAGTTAGTTTTTCGTCAAGTTGATGACGGAACAAGTGCATATTCTTACGAGTGCGTTCACCGAAAATATTGATAATCAACCTGGCCTTTTCATTTTTCTTCAGTGGATACGGTTGAGGGGGAAATACTGAATCTAACAAAGGTGAACAGACTTCACATGGGTGCGTATTTGTGTATAGCAAATAATGGAATTCCTCCAAAAGTCAGCCGTCGAATACTCATAATTGTGCACTGTAAGTAAGATATAAAACTTTCCAGCTTTCAATACTTCCTTTTTGTCTAGTTGAAGCATAATAAAACCAACATAATTTTAGTTCCTCCAATGATCTGGGTTCCAAATCAACTGGTTGGAGCCATGGAAGGGGACGATGTCATTTTAGAATGCCATTCGGAGGCATATCCAAAATCGATCAACTACTGGACCAAACTCAATGGAGATATTATTGTATCAGGTATTATAAAACTTTCACCAACTTTCTCCTTCACAGTTTAATTCTCTACGTACAAACATATGTCGTCTACTCTTTTTACAGCGGTGGATGGCTCACCAATTGACAGTTACAACGGTGAGTTTCGTGGTCAATGCCAATATTAAAATAGTTATCAAACGTCTGCATTTTTTCCGCTCTCTCTCAAAGTCGTATAGTGCATCCCTTGATATTTCAGTTGGCGACCTAGTCAAAGATGACATTTAACAAGCTCATACATCAAAACCACTTTTTTATGTTGAGAGAAATTCCATATTATTCCGGTATTCAATATGAGCAACGGAGAGTGTATTGTATTACCGAAATATATTCAGCCATAGTCAGAAAAGGAGAAAAAACTCGTTTCTTTCCTGCGTCACGGATACTTTCCTCTCATCTTACATTTCCTCAATATTCAATTTTTGGAGAAAGAAGGGCATAAAAGAATGCTGTCATCAAAGAAATCAAGAATGATTTTTTTTGGAAAAGAAGGCACTGAGAACGAAACGGGTGAAGGTCTACAAGTCAAGCTCCATGGCTCTTTCATAGAGTAAACCATCAAAATATAATACAAGCTATATTCTCAAAGGGAAGCTGAAATAGTTTCGGTCATACTGGGTTAAGCTTTAGGCTTCCTTCAAAGTAGCAAGGAACATGTAAATTAGAAAGTTAATGTTTCGAGCACTTTTACTTTATGCAGCATAATTTAAAATTACGTGATTATGTATTGCAAAATATGCAATTGCTATGATTTAAAATGATTACGCAAGCAAGTTATCTCGAGTATTGTTATTTTACTAGTCCATCGTTGTATTTTGGAAGCCGTTATGCGTCATAAGTCGACAATAGTTTTAAACGAACATACCTAGTACTGCTTAGAGTTTATATGGAATCTTTAAAGTGAAGTGGTATTCCAGTAACATTTGCTTTTACTTTGGGTTATGAGGGTGGCATAATCCTCGGGAAAAAAAGTAAAAGGCCAGTACATATGACGGCTTTTCAAGCTATCAGCGCGCCCTACATTTTCCAAATCGAATTTCTGGGAGAGAGTTCTCAGCAATTTATTGCGATAATATTATGCTTTGTAGAAGACAGGCCTAAACAAACTTACACTATGAGTTTGAATTTGATTAATTCTGTTTCAGGGGAAAAATACGAGCCAATACTGGTGGATAATACGTACAAAGTAACTATGCGCTTGACGATTCGCGAAGTCAGCCAATCCGACTTTGGAACATATGTCTGCTTATCGAAAAATTCTCTTGGGGACACAGATGGACAGATCAAGCTATATGGTTACAAGACACTTTGGTTTATTGCTTTTCTTACAATGCTTTATGACAATCTTGGCATTGACAGTTGTCTACCATTTTGCAGAGTTAAAACCCGCTACAGTGGCAGCTAAAGCAACCACATTGCCTTCGTCCATTAATGCAGTTATTCCTGACAAAGGGAATAACAGACGATTCAATAATGGAACCGGAAGTAAATCAAAAACAAGCTCCACACGGTCAAGTCATCGAAGAGACTATTCTGAAACAGCTATCAGATCACAATCTCCTAACTCTGGAGGTAAAATTGAATTTACAATAGAAATGTCGAGTGATAATTTAGCTGCGATCAAAATGAAATATAACAGGATAACATTTGACGAATGATAATTTTTGTCCTTGATCAGTTATTCCTACGCCAGAGGACAGCGGCGTGTCGACATCATCTAGCATGCCAACATTTATACTGCTAACCATTAGCTTGCTGGTACATTGCTGTAAGGATCTTTGGTACCCATGTGCACACTAACCAGCTCATTGAACTTAAATATGTTCCATAACTCAAACTCTAACCATAACAACAATATATTTACGTATAAGTCTTTATATTTTGCGCCCCTCCATAGAATATTCTACCGTTTTTTACTATGATGTTGTTTTGAAGTTTTGATGAATCATGCAAATCACTTTTGAAGTATGGAAAATTATGATTCTGTAAGATTACCATTGTAACTGTAAAAGCTGTTATATATTTAACCAGAGTCCACATTAGATGAAGACTCCTATACGACTGTTCCTCCGTAACATGAACTCTCGAGATCATGCTACACTAGTTAGGAATATATATAAATATTGTAATAATGATTAGATACATTTGGGTACGCAACTTCACCAGAAATGTTGTATAGTTGTAGAAATGTTTTGTTCAGCAGAGGAGTATGCAGAATGCGAATAGGCCAATGATGTAGTTAGGCACTAATCAGAACAGAATACTATAATGTACAAGAATAATATGGTACACTGAAATGAACACAAACCATATTTTTTAGCGGCGGAATTATTCGACTTGGTTTCAATTCTGGTCATTTTAAAGGTACGATTTTCTCAAATTGTTTCGACAATTGAATCAATGCAAGTTTTACGACAATGGATTTTAAGTAACTTCGATAAGATGAAGTACGTAACATAAAATATTAGTATTGTTTGTAAGTTTTGCAATTGGTTGTTTTCCATACATTCAACATTGGTAACGGGAGATAATAAATTCAAATTACAATATGCAATATGAATGATTAACCCAAGAAAGGAATATTGTAAGCCCAAGAAGCAAGCTCGAAAAAAGAATGCAATAAAAGGGACACTAAAACAAAGACGAGTGTTTTCTTTAAAACACATTTTGGCATAAATGACAAAACATTTGGGAGTATGAACGTGGCTGAAAAACGCGAATAAAAAACGAATGTATGAAACTATGACAGTTCGTCAGTATGTATGGACGGTTGATTTGGACGCAATAGCAACCAACGATGCTCTATAGCTGTTAGGTTTGATGGAAAAATGTCTTCAGATGGAGTACCGATGATTGAGCGTTGATTTTTTGAAAACCTCTTTAAGCTATACGTGCACAAGAATTTGTTTTCTTTCGAATATCCGTATCTCTTTATTATAAGTAGTTTGTGTGAACAAATCAAGATTTACGAGTTACATCAGAAAAATAAATCGTTTGTGTTCCATGGATAGAACTTTAAAGTAATTTCTCTGTACCCAAACCAAACCCTTTTGCTCAATAAGCTATATGTTCCAACTTGTGGATGTTGTAAGCACCGTTCCAACACTAATAGCAGCTTGCTTTGTTATTACAGATTATTACGATTGTGTGATTACTCTGTCAATATGTCTGCGGTGTAGTACACATTTCTTTAGTGCCATCTCCTTCAAAATAATTTAAATAATACTGATGTGCTTCATGCCCATTCCCTTTACAAAACCTCCCAATGTAACCCAATACTTAACAGTATTATTATCTGGCTTCCTTTCTGTCTTTAAAAAATGCCACAATCACTATTCTTGTTTTGTACCTTTAAAAATATCCATAGCAATAATATTCATTTACATTTATGGACACGATTCCGTTACAGAAAACTTCATAAAAAATTCTAGAGAAAGCTACCATCACTAATTATCTTACAAACGATACCTAAATTTTATCGGTTATAACTTAAACAAGGCATCAAATAGAGTAAGAAAACCTTATTACTAGTCATAGTTCTTTTCATTTATCATTTTCATTTAAAGATTACGGTACGTTTTTCCAAGGTTAGCTTAATCTAGTCACTGAGTGACATGAATTTACCTGAATCCTCATATTATTTTGTCAAAGAAAATTGTCGTCCTTTCCGAGTTTGGCAACAACATTTTGAAATTTGATTGAAAGTGCAGGCTGCAGATGAATTTATTTTTGGCGTACTTACATTTATAATTTTTTACCGTTTAATTTAATGAGGTTGAACCGTTTTATTTACTGATTATTTTGTTAATGTTGGAAAAAATTAGATATGTTCTTTATAAAAAAACATTCAAGCTAAAAGCATGAGCAAGTTAATATATTGTTATTCTTTTGTTTTGAGAGTAAAGAAAATGAATTCAGACAGTTCGACTATTATTTTCTGAAGAAGGCACCTATGGTAGAAACAATCAAACTCATAGAAGCAATCTCGACCAAGTGAGTTTCTTGATGAAAGTCTATTACCACGAATAGTCTTACAAGTAACCTGAATCCCATGAGAGAAAATTAAATTTAATATCTTCTATCTTTGTTACTTAATAACTAAAAGCTAGAAAATCCTTAGATATTGAGCGGCAGTAAAATGAAAAATTGCAGCAATGAGTTTTTGCTAAAAATCCGTCTTGTAAAAGTTTTGGCGTGTGTGGACCTTTCGGAGAGAAAGACGGATGTAAATAGATTGGCAGGATTAGTAATTCAAGTGATTTTGTAGACAATAGTTTAAACGGAAAACGTACAGACAGGAACTAGAAAAGCAGTAATTTCAATTAATCTAAAGCGCTTATACAAAAACTTCTATACAATTTTTCCGCTAGTGACACCCCAAATTTTGTCCCGAACAAACCGCTTCAGAGGATCGTACACTTCAGTTTGAAAAATCTCTACTTCCGGTATTCTCCTCATTTTTCGGCAAATGTCAACATCAATTTCAATCGCAAGGATGGCTACACACAGCAAGGCGATCAGAACACAAATGAAACAGACGATAAATACTTTCCAAACTGAAAGCAAGGCTCCTTGTGGCGGATGAGAGCGCTTGGAAAACTGCTGGTATGCCCCAGCAGATGAGGGCGGCAGGGATGCAACTTGGTCGATCTTACTTTCTCTGAGCATTTTCTCGTCGGCAGAGAGACAGACCCCTTCAGGTGCATCAGTTGAGGAATAAACTGGAGCGAAGGCTAAAAATGAAATACGAGAATGAAGTTACAAACTTAATAATATCGAATTTTTCATGTTAGTTCATGATTGGAGTTGATTTCGTTAGAGCTGAGTCATAATCTGTCTACAGTTTGTTTGTACATAAAATTCATAGCGTATTTTTTGGTTTATAACAGTAGATAACGAGGACATGCAACAACAGAAAATATTTAACGATATGTTGACCCAGCTCTATGATATCTCTATAAATATTCTTCTCGTTCGCATAAAGCAATATGTAGTATTTATTGTATTCACGGCTAATCTACTTTTTTGGCAGACGCATTTAATGTAAAGCAAAACTTCTCCAGAATAATTTTTTTATGATTTTGTGGCATTTGAATGTACATAAATTCTGAACCAAAAACGAGCCCATTACCACCGTCCATAGAATGGGAAGCTCAAAACTCAAATAAACTTTAAATGAGACGATCATATCTGCCTTTCCAAGTTTGTTTCAATAATTTACAACATTGGTACAGCTCAGTTAAAAGTAAACACAAACACATATAGCATTTAGCAGAAAAAGCCCAGCGAAACCCAAGAAAATTAATCTACTGGAGAAAAAAATTAAAGCAGAGATAGGACTAAGTTAGTAGTTGTTTTCCAGAGCCTTCACCCGTTTACCCAACCCGGTTACTTTAGTAGAAGTAGTCTTTTTTAGCAGAGAAAATAAACGGACCGACCATTGACTTTAGTGTTTTTGGAATACGTACCCGAAAAATTATTATTCTTGAAGGGGTCACTTGCAGGTCGGTATTCTTCCTCGCTATCTATTTTACTCTCGATTCCGGACACCTTGTCATTGTTATTATTATTATCATCATCATCAATTAAACTGGCAGGGCCATTACCGACTGCAAGACTCCCATGTTCGTATTCATTTTGCTCAAAAGGGATATTTGTAATCGTCTCTGTCGATCTGTCCAAATAGGTTTCTGCCGAGCAAACGGATTGTGCTGCGGTAACAGAGCTAGCCAAAGTCGCACTCGACAGATTTTCCTCACACTTGGACTCGTCAGTGGGCAGCTCGTCAACCAACTCCGCTTCCGTTTCCGGATCTTCCGGAATACTTGTCAAGGTTTCTTCTTGTGTGGATAGGAACTCTTTTTCTACACGTTCGTCAAGGCCTTTCTCCAAAATTTGAGACAACTGTCTAGATACGTGCTCCAGTCCAGTGGCAGTACTTGTTATACCACCACCACTTTGTCCTGCGAAATAACCAGTTAAGAGAGCTCACACACAAACAAAAAAGGTTGACAGTGATCAAAGGAAAAAGAGATAAGAACGGATGCGGACATGCGTAAAACTCAAATAACCAAGAAATAAGCTTCATGGAGAATTAAAGGTTCATTTTGCCATGCAGCCATTCGAAAAGAGAAAATCAGAGTTAATTAGATTACCATCCAGAAAAACACACACGAGACACCATATCAAAAAGTCATTAAAACAATTGTATCCTAACATGTTGCAAGTATTTCTTCGTATGGAAAACATTTCTTCTGATTCTTGCAAGAAGAACAAACGTGCCACATTATTTCTTGTTTCCAGTGTAGTGGTTGTTACTCGGAATTAGTACTTGAGTCATTCGATTATAACTTAAAGGTAGTAGTTATGCATTCTTTCTTGATTCCGTTACTTTCTTACCCTTTTCCTCTACACGTGGGGAGTCTTCCCGCAATGTTTCTAGCAAAGGCAAGGTGTGTTCTGGACAGTAAGGGGATGACAAGGTCGACAGAGGTAGGGAAGTTGATGAGCCCAGCGTTCCCATGGCTCCCTCCAGTCGAGAACTCTCGTGAGGAGGAGCAGAGTGATTTGAACGGGGTAAACTTCCATAAGCTATTCAAAAAAGAATACCAAGCTGAAGGGGACATGTTCAAGCTCGATCGATCTTGAAAGACTTACCAATCTGAAGTGGTGTATGAGGAAGGCTACGCGTTTTACTCCGGGTTAAGGATCTTGTAAGTGGAGTTCGTGACACTACGCTATCTGATGCGCGAAGTGGACCAGGGTCCTCTAAAATCTCTTTTTGTACACGTCCTGAATATTTAAACCTAGTTCCGAAAATGCCACCACCTCGCACCGAGCTAGGAATGTCACCGGCACAACCACATCTGGAAAGAGCAAAAACATAGTTTTTTTACATGCCGATTTATGTTCATCAATTTTTTAGCGACCATCATACATCATAATTTTGAAAATTGTATATATGTCTCACTGCGGCATTCTCGGGATAAAATACTTTTTGATTCTACAAAGTTTTTCTCGTGGAACAAACAATTTTTTGCCGCATAATGCTCTGGACAAAGAGAACGTGAACAAGTCATGATGCTTTTTGGCTAGAAGTCGTACAAACAAAAATACTTCTTTTCTAATAAACTCTCAAAACGAGCTAGGTATGGCGTGCTTTTCCCTAATGCGTCTTGGCACCAAGTCACCAGGACATATTTTGGTAATCAATGTTATGGCTAGTCATGCATCATAATATCCCTGTAACATAATGCTATAAGCTCTAAATTGTAGTCACGCAGTTTCCGTTAATGAATAAAGTAGTAAATACTTTCTACTCATATTACTGTACAAAATTTAATGCTGGAATGTATATAGACAATCCACATTTTCGTTGTAACCCAATATTCAACTACTCTATAGTTTGACGGACTTTATTGTGTGTCCGTGCGTAAATATCTTGACTGTTTATGTCGTATTTCCTCTATTATAGCCCGGGTCTCTTACCATATACCCAGTCTTTTATAGCCAAGGTCTGCATTAGGTAGAAATGTTGTACGTGCAGAAAAACAATAACGGAAAGCAGTATCATTTTGGAATTTGTTGTACTTTTTTCTGCGTGTTTCGTAATTACATACTTTGTCATGTGATAAAATGAATGTGCATGAACGATAAAGAGAACTGGATCCATACTTGAGCTTTTCAGCTAGATATATACTTTCTCGTGTCCGTCGAATTTTTTTTTTTTTTTTTGCTTCTGCACATTTATGGGAAAAGGAAACCTTTCACTGGATCGATGCAATTTTCTCTGTTCTTTCTCTCGAGTAAGCAGTCTGAGAGCTACTCTGCTCCTAAACAAGCGCCATTTTCACAAGGATTTTTTTTCACACATACACCTTGTGTGCGCTCTGAAGAGCTGCTGCTCTTTAGTGTTACCGCTGCTACTTTCACAGTGTGTATTGCATTTTGAATCTCGTCACTTTTACTTTCACCCTTGGGTTATTATTTTTCTTGTTTTGGTGAAAATATCATAACAGTTACAATAACAATTTTCCATGCATTTTTCAAATGTTGACAGTGTCAAAGTGAGGTTTGCAGTATGCTTCCTGGAGTCGCCTTCATACTATACTTGGCAATTGGCTGCATACTTATTATAATGGTAACACACTCACATACGATCCATCCAAGTCTTCTCGCATTATTTATACAGTAAAAAACTAGTTTTATGACTGAAATCATCTATCTGTTCTAGTTTCTGCTACTTTGCGTTCGTATTTCGGTTTTTATCGAGGACACCTGTCCTATCCGATTTTGTCTGAGACGTAAACAGAGGAAACTGAGGAAGCTGTTGATTCGAGACATGTTATTTCCCAATGGTAGGACTTACAATACGCATTGGGTAGTCAACAATGCTAACTTTCTTAACATAGTATTGTTCATTCTATGCTTAGCGGATCCGGAGTCACCAAGGCCCGCCCCACCTTCGGATGAAAACATAACGGCAGATATTATTTGTCAACCTTATATATACCGCGATGCTTATAGTACTGGACTGACTCAACTTTCTGGCTTAAGTCTTCTAGCTAATCTTCCACTAACTGTGGCACTAAGTGATGGAAATCCATCAGACGCTATCGTCACAAACTGTAACTCAGAGCACGTCAGACTTCTGAGAAACTACGATCGAGCACAGAGACAAAGACAAAGGACAAGTTCATCGGACAACGAGCACAATGAGGTTGCTGTCTTAGCCGAGGTGACCAACGAAGCTGCAACCGAAGTTACATCTGATGTTCCTCATATTGCTGAAGATACAATCATCCCCGGGCTAACCAATGACAATGATAGCAGTTCTGAGGTCATTAGTAGCCTTCCAACCTATCACGAAAGTGCTGCTGACGCCGACATGCACAGTTTACCGCCTGAATATTCTGATTTACCACTACAAGTGGACAACGTTAATCTATTTGATATTCTCAGTGACAGTACTGAAGTGAGTAGCCTGCCTCCTGATTACAACAACGCTACAAGTAGGATAAACTACGAATCTAACGGGAATGACGTACCCCCACCATCATACTACGAGTGCGTCACGTTTCCAAGAAATGAGACGAACGGAAACTTTGAAACTTCTCAGGTTTGAGGGACCTTAAATAGGCTCACAGACACTCACACCTTAAGAGTATTAGCTGTTATGTGGCAAACAAAAAAAACAGAACATGCAACAGAACTGGAATAAAACTATTTGTAAGATAAAAATCATACTCCGTCTATATAGCTAATTGTTGATTGTTAATCATTATCATAACTATACGGCAGGTGTCTGCTTTTGACAAGGAAAACGAAAACAAGAAATCGAGAGCTTTATGTCCTTCAATTGTGGTTCGTAAAACACTGTGTATTATCTTGTGTACAGATAATTATCTTGTGTATTCGCTGTAAAAGGTATGGGAAAAGGATGCTCATGTTTAAGTTGCAGCAGACTACATGTGAAAAACTATTCAAAAAATAGAAGATAGATAAAATACCACCTGTATAGGTTGTTCAATGATAACAAAAGTAACTATTGTTGCACAGTATGCGGGCACGCTGA